>BMAV01024795.1:142017-183916 GCA_019973955.1 Trichonephila inaurata madagascariensis
TCTGATAAAAAAGATGTCCTTAGACTGATCAAAATTAAAATCAAATGGCAAAGCTTTTCTTTTTTAAATTGACACAGTAAAAGAGTTTTTTTTTTTTAACTCCATAGAACAATTTCTTGAAGAAGTCGAAAATATAATTTTTTAGAATTGTATGGATTCTAAAAAATATTTAACGTATTTAATAAAGTGATTTTTAAATGAATTAAAAAAAGAATTAATTGTAGAATACAGTAAATGAAAGAAAAATTCTTTCTAATCAAATTTATCATTTTGAGAAAATTTAAAAAATAGCATAAAAAGTTTGAAATTAGATAGAATATATTTGTAACGGAAAACTTATTAACCTATAATGCTTTATTTTCAAAGGGTTTTATTTTTTTTCCTTTTTTCGAAATACTTTCAATGGCATATTTAATACTGAACGCAAAAAAGGGAAGGGGACTCACCACTTTTTTCTGTAAGGTATTTGTGGCGTCATTTGAATTTCCTTTTAGGAGTACATTCTTCTGTTCAATATACTGAACTTTTAGAAACAAATCGGAACTTCAATTCATTATCTTTCAGATATAAATCCCTCACAGATTGATAAGAAAAGATTCCTGCCTGTGTGTGAGTGTTATATTACCGTTTCTCTATAAAGCAACGCGAGGGCTATTGGCAACGGATCTCGCAATTTTGAACCACGGTCAAGTGACGAGAACGACATCTGAACTGGTACTCCCCTGTCCTAACTGCCATACCAACGGAAGCACATCGATCCTTGACGAATTTAACACGTACTGGCTCTCTCTACGCGGTGGGACTTCAATAGCAACAGGACTAGATCCCACGACATCCCGACAACGAGCTCGCGACCATAACCACTTGCCTACTGCAGCCACATGATTACTATCAGAGAAAATAGATGTAGATTCGAGATGTGTAGCATCTGTTGCAATCTGGGGACAGCTTTTATATAAAAAATTTTAACAATAATTACAGTCAGTGGCCCACACAAGGGGTAGCCCGGTTCCGGACCACATCCAAAGCCCTTGATTCTTTATTCGATTGATTATCCTATATATATATATAGTACGTAAAGTTTAATTAAGTATTTGTTATTAATAATTAATGTTATTAATTAATGCTAATTATTTATTTAGTCAATAATTAATTTTTTACTGGTTTTTATTTCCGAAAATCGACAAAATCAAAAGAATACGTTAGGCGGCGTATTGGAGCATGATACGAGAATGGTGACTTTCGACCCTGTACACTACCCCTTGAAAAATTCCTGTGTGCGTCATTTTGATTACAATACTTTATATATAAGATTTAATAAGCTATAAACTATGTGAAATGGGAAACGCTGTATTAAATAACTTTTTTAATAATAATAAAGAATAAAATACACAAGAGAAATAAAGAAAATAAGTTTTATAAATTAGTCGTGAAAAAAGTAATCAAATACACATTTTTTTTTAAAATAAGATATTAAAAATTTTTTAGTCCAGACTACTTAAATTTATTTGAAAGCACGGTCTCCTAGTGTGTGCCAAAGGTAAGGTTTCAAAACAACTCAGAAGTAAAAAGAAACCTCTAAAAAATAATCTCTGTTTTTCCAAAAAAAAAAAAAAAAAAAAAAAAAAGGGGGGGGGGGGGCGAGGGGTTCGTCACCCATTCTTAAGTGGCTTGTGTTCACGGCACAATTTTGCCCTACTAGATCTGGCAAGTCTGAAAAATATTCACGGGATCTCATTTCACATTCTGAATTTTTTTCTTTTCTCCCTTTTGAATCCAGGAGGTTCATTTTGTCACGCCCCAGTAGGTGACTTCTAAAGCACTCCTTCAGCATCTGTTGAACCGCAGATCCTACCTTTATTTGAGCGTCCATAAACGGGGGTCTACGCTATTCAGTGGCGTTACGCTTCGTGGGCACCTCCCTTAAATCTCTTTCGACGTAACATCCAGACGAATTCGGGCCTCCAATATCAGCAATATATAGTAGTAAAAATAATTGGGAGAGATTTGGTGAAGCCATACGGAACATACGATCTACGTTCGCAATAAAAAACTGGATGAAAGACCGTCAAAGAGATCTTGAATTTCTTTGTACACTACAAACAAGGGGAAATTATATCCGAACTGAAACTTTTTTATTCGTATATCAAGAGCTTACAATGGTCCGTGTTGATTTACAGGGGGGGGGGGGGGTTGAATTTCAAATAATATTCCCAGTAAGTAGGACAGTAAAATATTGGTATTTCACTTTTACTTTCTTTCGTAAATCATACATCAATTCATGTGATTTCAAATTCTTACTAAAGATTGTTTCCCCCCCTTAGTTTAAACTTTACTTAATACAATTTTGAGTACATTACGCATTCAAAAAGTTTTTAAGAAGGCAGGGGGGGGGGGGAACACAAAGATTATACACAGGTACACGAACTTAAGCCAAAGCTTATATTGAAGCAATTTAATAATTATTAGGGATCTTAACAAGTACCCTATATATACCGTAAAATCCGGCGCATAACGCGCACTTTTAACACAAAAAATAAGATCAAAATTTATCGGTGCGCAATGATACGCAGGGTAAATATGAGAGTTTAAAAAATGAAAAAAGATAAGCATATTAATTATTAAAATATTAGACTTCTCTATATATCAAAATACTGATTTTTTGAAAGAAATGACATTTCCTATGAACTTTAAGGGTTGTATTTCTAGAAGTATACTATTTTTTCAAAAGCCAGCAATAATACCTAAAATAAATGACTACAAAACATACGAGCATTGCATACGCACATTTCAAATTTTTTCTTCGTAAAAAAGAGGGTGCGCATTATACAGCGAATCTATCTTAAAATTAAAAATTGCAGCTCTAAAGTGTGAGTGCGCGTTATACGTCGGATTTTACGGTATGTAATCTATTTTGATACCTGTAACATCTCAATGAGTTCTTGCTATCAATATTTCCCTATCAATAACAGAAGTTAATTATTATATAGATATAGTTCGATTCTCTCTCCCAGTGACAAAAGCAAATTGGTCAACATACAGAAAACTGTGCTTTCATTTCTTTAAAATAGTAATTGATTTTATTGTTTATTGATGATTAAAACTGTAGAGTATGTGATGCAAAAATTGACAAATAAGTTTAACCAAGTAAAAAACTGTGTTTCATTAAAACAGTGGAGTACACAAGGGTTGATTGGGTGTGAGCAAACTCCTCCCATACACCAACAGATTTTTTTTATTTTTGGCATAAAGATTGTCTCTCTGGGTTTTCATTTTCATTTTTTTTAAATACAATCCCTCCCATGAAAGTAGTCTGTGTACCCCACTGCATTAAAATTACTCACCTACTCTTTCATTTCTCCTCTCTTTGTTTTACTATGATGTAGCTGAGTCACGACCACAAAATGCAAAGATAGGGAAACTCTTTCGGAAAACGGCTGGTAAAAAAAGGAAAAATGTTTGGCAGACCAATATAATTAACGTTAAGGCGTAATGAAAATATTTTAAAAATGTGTACTATGAATATTATATATATTTAACACTAATGTGATGAAGGAAGCTGTGATAATGCATTTCTTGTTTTTTCTTTATATTTCTTAAAGTAAGATTTTTTTACAAAAGTAATATGTAAAATAAGTAATTTTAATCATATGTTTAAACATATGAGAAATATTTCAATATTTTTATACATATTTATTTTCCGAAGTCATTTTTTGCACTTGCATAAATTTTTTTTAAATAATCTTCTACGTAAATTCTTACTATGTTATACTCATATGTAAAAATATTCATATGTCTAAGGAAATTCTGCATATGCAAAATATGAGACATGTTCTCAAATGAATTTTTTGAAGTACTGATATTGAATGTTTCAGTATTACTGTTATATTAACGTCGCACTATAAAACTGCGCGAGAGCTAAGGGCTCAATTCATGTGACGTCATACACAAATACAAATATTTATTTATTTTTGACTAAGGCACAAGTATGTAAGATATTTAAAAATTTCAAAAAATAATATAATACAAAAAAAAATTTAAAAACTTGGGAACTGTACAAAAATGATGTAAATTCATAAAAAATATCATTTATATTTTTTATCCCTTAGAGAAATGCATCTTTTCGTTAACTATTTCCAACAGTTTCCTCCCCGTTGTTTTTCGTGAATATTACCCCCAGAGAACAATATAATTCCCGATCCCCAATCCATCCGGACACATTTCCTTCAACGCCATCTGCGTGTGAAAATCAGAACTACGGGTTGTCTGTTCGGAATAAATTGCACGCGTGATTTCCACAATCGTTGGCGGGTTCTTTGTGCAATCACGGGGAGATATCCATCTGTCCTGAAGGCGCCACCAAAGTGTGTCCAGAACGAAAGAATTGAATGAAGAGAGCACCCCCTCTCTTGAAGCAGGGGGTGGACAATGGGGATAAATGCAGACGATGCAGAAACATCCTCGACTGACCGTGAAAGATAGGATCATGCTTCGTTTAGTGAACAGTCAAGGAGATCCGAAATGAAATAGAGTGTCAGAACACTCAAAATGTCTCAGAGAATTAGATTTTTCCACCCTACCCATTGATCTGGAATCTCGTTCCTTCCGCAGAATTTCATGTCGTTGACTTTATAATTGAGACGCCAGAATTGCGTAGACGTATCTGCGACAGAGATGAACTCTGAGTGATGTGTTTAAATTTCAAAATTACGTTTCGTACTAAAACTGAAAAGCTCGTCAAATTCCGATGAGACTTCGTATTTCAGATTATAAATAAGAGTTTTCTTCCAGAAGTAGTATAGTATCTCCGAAAAATGCTATTTCCCATTTGAAATTACAAATGAGTAAGATTTAAGAGCAGATTCTTACTAACAATATTAAAAGTTGTTCATTGGGAGTATAAATATGTTATATATTTCGTATGAAACAAATAACAGTGTATAAATTAGATAATTCTAGGATTATGTAGGGAAAATATTCAAATTAAATGAAAAGTAAGAAGAGATAGATAACTTTGGATTTTATGATACATGCTAACATATCAAATTTAAAAATATTAGAAAGTATAATTTCTTTTTATTTGTATAAAAGTTTTTTAAGATTAGTTTTGACTTATGTCAGAGCTTCTCAAACTTTCAATATCAGCTGCCCAATATTCAATCATAATTTTCATCGCACCCTCCCCCCATACAATAACAAAATACAATAATGCTATACTTTGACGCTAAAGCTCAATACAACTTTAAACTCTTAAGTGCCGCCGGCGTATATAAACGTCTCACTCAGTTAAAACGTTAATTGCCCAGACGTATATATACGTCTTTCCGCAGTACGATCTTTTCTGTACACTGCTATTCATAAAATTATTCGAAAGGCTTTGGAATGCAATAAAAAGACCTTGGCAGTGTTTGCAAAGGATTTACTTATTTCAGAGTATTTGCTTATTTACTCCTTTTACAGTTTATTCCTGTATACAGTTTTGTATATGACAAACCCGTGGGATCAATGGTAATTATTAAACTTGTTCTTAACTTAGTATTGCTAAATTAATTATAAAATACATTTTGCAGTACTTATACATTTATAAGAGTATTATATCAGTGTATATGTATATTTATTTCTTATTATGTCAGAATGTATTTTATTTGTATACTTTCAGTAAATTAATAATTTTTTAAAAATAATCTTTTGTTTTCGACTTTTCAATATGCCTCGCCCCCCCCTTCAGGGGTTTGGGGCCCCCCAGTTTGAGAAACGCTGACTTATGCATGTGAAGATGAGATCAGATGAGAACATGATAAGCGTCTACGAAAGGAAGGTTTTAAGATTTAGAACTCTATCACTCACATAAAGAATCTGACACCGTTAACTTCATCAAAGTGCAAAGAATTAAAAGGGCAGACCACGTTGCCAGAATGGATGAAGAATGCATCACTAAAAAAGTCTTCAATGGCAAACCAATTGGCACACGGAGAAAAGGCAGGCCAAATCGAAGATAGATTGATGGCCTAGAAAAAGATCTCCTAGTTTTCAGAACTAAAAATTGGAACACTAGCAGGAAGAAGGCTGATCTGGGAAAGGCTTCTTGAGAAGGCCAAGGCCCTGGACTGTCGAGCCACTGAGGAAGGAAGGAAGTTTCTTGTTATAAAAGGAAAAAATTGGCTTCAAAGTACACTCAACCTGCCATGTAGAAAGACTAATGCACGTTAAATTAGTTAAGGATCAAAGTCCTCACGCAGGTTTGGAGTGGAAACTTGGAAAGTGGGGTTTCAACCTAGATTCAAAACTACAAGGTCAGTCACTAAAAGCCATCGCACTTCTTTAATTGATTGATTATTAATGTCCAACTGTTTAGCTACACGAGGACTTTTGGCGACGGACCACGTAATTTTGAACCATGGTCAAGTGACGTGGACGACACCTGAGCTGTCACCCCCTCTCCTAACTATCACACCAACGGGAGGACGTTTCAGCTCTCGACAGATTTAACGTGCATCGCTGCCCTACACGGCGGGTCTTTAGTGGTACTGGGCTCGAACTGGTGACAAGGCAAGCCACGGTCCGATACCTATACCACTCGACTACCACGGCCACCGCACTTCTTTGAAGTTCAATGTTAAAAACTAATAAATCAAATCTCAAAAGTACTCGCCTAATCAATGAAATCGTATTACGTGAAACAAAATCAATTAATCAAAAGTAATTATGGACAATATTTTATATGAAAACATTTTAAAGAGGAAATTTAATAAAAGGACAAAAGGCATTATGAAAGACAGTGTTGAAAAAAAAACTATTATTTATGAATTCATTAACGTATAAATTACAACAGCACAAAGAAAAATATGTAACAAATGAATAAATACTGTTTATCAATAAACATATAAGCGTATATAAAACGAAAACATAATACTAATGTTTTGATGTGAAGGCAAGATATAATCGGTTTTAGATATCATTTGTTTCATGGTTGAAAAATGGATTAACCATTATATAAAACTAAATAAACAAAAATTAATTTTAACCAGGGTAGCTACAAAATTCATAAGCTTTCAGTTACTTTCACATATTTTATTCACAATTCTCATTTATAAAACTGCTTTTAAAATTTATATATAAAGAAGGACGAAACTTTTATTGAATATTTTTTAGCAAAATAAAAAGTCTAATAGAAATACATTCGATATATTTTTAAATTTACGACATTTTTATTGTTTCAAAAACAAGGAAAAGGTCTATAAATGTTGTAAAGTGAAGCGAAATAAAGCTGCTAATTAAAAGAATCTATTATTTTTAAAACATAATTAATATTTATCTTTCCTTATTTGCTTAATTTTGCTATGTAATTACTTTTATTCAAATTAAAACTATTTAATTTAATCCTATTAATAAGTCCAATATTGCTAAAATACCAATATTTATGGCAATGAATAATAACTAATAAGAATAAATGTTTATTTATTTTTTTCGAGAAATTGATAACAGATTTATTTTTAAGTGGACCACCCAAAGATTAGGAAGGAAGACAATTCTTATTTATCAATAAAATGACAAAAACGATAATAAATAGTTTGCAAAATGTGCACAAAAGAATATTACCTTTGGAAAGAGAGGACAATGATTATACCCGTACAATTATTCTAGTTCGTTATGAATACCTTTTTGTTTTCTTGAAATATCATAAAAGAATTCTTTCACCATTTGTCTTCTTCATGAAAATTTTTAATAAAAGTTTATTGCTCTTTTCCCCTTTTTTGGTCACTCATATTTCCATTTAAATATATTTGACCTGAATATTAGTGAGAAAGGAATAATTTTCAACAGAATCTCATCAAACGTAATTTTCGCTACTGGCATTAAATTTCATCCTCATATGAATCAATGGCTGTGAAATTGAATTCCGAGCCAAGTAGCAGTTTATACGAAACGATTTCTTTTTCGTATGTCGTGGAATAAGATTGATTGTGTAATTGTCAAAATGCTAAACATTTAAACCCTCTCTTAAGATAATATTAAAAATAAAAATAAATAAAATAAAACACGATGCCTTAAATTTTAGCTATTGAAAGAATAATTCTTTAATGTAAATACGAGGTCAAAATGATTAATACCAGGAAGTGTAAGATTCGATTGGTTTAAGAACTTTTTTTCTAACTATCTTCTTCGAAATTCGATTTAGAATAATGGCAGCATCACGTTTTCGTTCTTTTAATTTCTGCCCGCAGTTGATGCGTTTGTTGATATTCTAAGACTTGAATTTGTATGAAAAATTGTGAAGAAAACAGGATTATCTACAGTTCATGTATAAGAAGAATCAGACAAGCGGCAAATTCGAAGAATATTATTTAAAAATTGAATGCGAAACATAGGAAGTTGAGAATGAAGGATTAACGAATTCAGATGCAGGAAGATATTAACAAACTTGTTGTGAAACAAAGCAAAATGCCAGTTATAAGAATAATAAAATAATGCTGGTACTTATTGAAAACCTCTTTTTTTTATTCTAATGATTATTTTCTAAGAAAAGTTATTCCTTTGATTTGGTACAAGAAATTACAAATATAAATAAAAGAATATTAAATTAGAGATTTCATTATAATTTAATCAAAAAAATATAATATATATATATATATATATATATATAATCCGAATCTCATTTAATGATAATAAATTTTATTAATATGTTGTAATCAATACATAATGAGCTTTTGTATAGATTAAAATAATCAAAAAATTACCCTTTTTTATAGTTCTTATTTCAAATATGGTTCTGTTTCAAGGACGAAAAATTTTTGGCCATGTAGATTTTTAATTTTCTAAATAATTGAAACAAAATTTTAGTTTATTCTGGTTTACAAATTTAGATAAATTACGTTAAATTTAATTATTATGTAGCACTAAAACTATTCTTTGACCTCCGTATTGAAAAGTTTTTCTTGTTAAGAAAATACTCATTTTGGTTTTAAGAAATTTTTTCTATTTTTTTTTATTGAAATGTGTTATTTCAGAGTCCTCGAAATTTCTATCATAACATAAATTAATACGTATTCCTGATTACGAAAATTTACTTTTTTTCCTCTTTTAATTTTTTTCATAAATATGATTATGAAATTGATATTTAAGAAAACACCATTTTGCAGCCCTATTAGAAAGCCAAAATATTTAAGAAAAATGTAAACATTTGACAAGGTAGAGCACACTCTAAACATGTGTTGTTTAAAAAAAAGCCTTTTGTATATTTTTCTGTCATTGATTTCAGTGTTATATTGTATCTATGACAGATAAGGCTAATTGCTTATAACACAAAAATTAGTGCTTCAAATAGTTCCTGTAAATGGCTGTACCCATACATTAATATTCTGCCGAAGTCTAGATCTTTCGAAATTGAATCACATATATTAATAATTTAATATTTTTCTCTTGTCAGCTTAAAAGTGAAGAACAGAAACAAATACAACCATGACTCATTCGCTCCCTATGAATGAGAGAAAAAAAAAACCAAAAAAAGTCCCAGGTCCAAAAGTGGGTTTGTAGTATATGGCACTTGAATCCCGAGGCACTTTCAAACCTTGGCAAACGCTAGTAAGGAAATAAAATCTCGAGAACAAACCAAATATTTGGCTTCCTCGTTGAAATTCAAGTACCTGAACCCACCTTTAATGGTCTTCCAAGAGCTGGGTTGCACTGGCCCGTGTGTGTACCGGACGCCAACTCATTGTGGTTATGGTAATTGATCCCACAAGTGCTGCTTCCTGCCATTCGATGAAGAAGACACTAAAACCACACGGGGAACCATTTTCTTTCAGGCATTCGGAAATGTTACCGAAGCCGAAGTTTAAATAGCAATTAACTGTCTCTAATGGTTTTAGGCAATTAGAACAATGTTTTGTCATTTATTTGATATTTTTCTGCATTTTAAATATTCAGTAACATTTTTAAAAGATTTAATATTCCTCTTCATTGAAAATATTAACATTCATGTAAGTAGATTTTTAAAAACTGAATCGATAATTTAATATTTCTTAAATTGGTACACATTAGTATAATGAACTTTCCTCACACTTCGGGTAAAGTTTTAATTTCTGTATACCAATAGTTTTATATTTTCTGGAAAGTTGGCACATATTTCCCCCATAACACGTTTCTACTTCACTCATTATATTGATAATTTATCATTTCTTTCAGACTTTTTTTCCTGCCAGAATTTATGAATAAATGCAAAGTAAATGTTACATAAAAAAACCGAGAAATAGAAAAAAATATGGAAATAAAACTACACGCTTCGGAAAGACGGCATTTGAGCAAACACTGTGCTTCTAAAGAAAGAAATCACTGTATTGACTTCATAATATAAAATGCTTAAATGATGTTTTAATAAGCCACTTGAAGTACTTCAAGATTTTCATAATATTTCTTTAATAAAGCAAATATTTTCTTATCCCACTAAGTAAATAATAGCGGTAATACGTAGAAAACGTACACTTCATTATAGAGAGAAATAAGGCCTTTTAAACATATTAGTTTGGGCTGTGATGAAATTTCATGCCTTTTTCGAATCTATTGACACTAAACAAATATAACAAAAAATATAAGAAATAACATTTTCTCGATAAATAAACCCAGAACTGAGAAATCTTTCCATGTTTAATAAAACCTGAATTATGCTACTCTTAATTCGACGAAGCTTATTCTAGAAATTTTGATTAAATTTACTTTTTATAATGTGTATTAATTCGTGAAAGTGTTTAACTATTTAGAATTTTATGTACATTTTAGGTACAGTAGAATCTAATCATGAGTAAATAAAGTATTTTTTTAAAAAATAAATCTTACAGCTTGTTGTTTTGATTGAGATCACAAGGTTGACAATGTTTTTTAACCGAAAATTCTTGCGATATTTAAATGCGTTAATAATGCGTACATTTATGCAAAATTAAAACTTAAATATTAGAAAAAAATTTAAAAAGAAGAGTAAAAAGAAAGATCTATTTATTCGTTCAAAGCGATATTTTTCGGGGGAAAATGAATCACAAAATATTTATGGCTTAGATTAATGATTAAGTGTATTATGAGCTTATACATATATATATATATATATATATATATATAGTAGCACACACAAACATTTTTCAAGGAGGGAGTCCAGGGTCGAAAGTCCACCATTTTGGTATCATGCTCCAATACGCCGCCCAACCAATTCTTTTGATTTTGTCGATTTTCGGGAACAAAAACAATACAAAATTAATTATTGAATAAATAATTAGCATTAATTAATAAAATTAACTATTAATTACAAATACATAGTTAAATTTTACATAATATATACATAGGATTATAACCAATCGAAAAAAAAAATCAAGGGCTATGGGGGGTGTCCGGACCCCTTGGACACCCCCTTGTGTGCACCACTGTATACATATATAATACTAGAGTAGGAATTTCTCAGTTATGAATTTCTCTGCTCCCATAACTCTAGTCTCAGGCTCCAGTTCTGATTCATGCCTGCGGTAGCCAAGGGGTCATGGTCGCGAATTTTTATTTTGTTGTTTTGTCGGGTTGTGGGGAGGAGTCCTGGTGCTATTATAGATTCACCGTGTAGAAAGCTGATGCAAGTTAAATCCTTAAAGACTCAAAATCCTTATGTTGCTGTAGAAATTTAAAGAATGGGGGCCAAATCAGGTGTCCTCGACATTTTATCGTCCGTCATCAATAATCCTCATGTAGCTACAAAATCAATCAATCAATCGATTTCTGATTCCGTCAATGTACGGAATACCGGAGGCAGCAGCAAATTAAATTTCACTGGTCGTTAAAGTACTATATAGAAGTTATAAGCAACCGACATCATTAAATACATAAAAATAAATAGAATGAATTGGATGGCCCATATGATTCGAATGCCAGATGATAATGCTGTCAAAAAGGTTTTGCAGTTCAAAGTCACTGGGATCGTGGAAGACCAAGGCTGAGATGGACAGACTCAGTGGAATCAGACCTTTGGATTATAAACGAGAAAAGTTGAAGAACAAAAGTAAACAAGAGGTCATTATGGAGGAAGCTTCAAAGGAAGGCACTGATTTATGAGGGGTTGTCTTGCCAGATATGATGATGGCCCTTAAAGTCATCATGTGGTATAGAAGTTAAGTGAGGTGTTATCTTCATCTCTGTTGAGCATGCACCAAAATCGCGAGGTTTGAAGTTGATGTTGAAGTTGTAATTCCGAAACGACGTTGATTAAAGTAAAAAAAAAGTGAAACATTATAAATGATTAACGAATTTTCAGGTTGAATAACAACTTTTTAAAACATTTGCTCTAATTAAAAATACATTGCTTTGATTTTAGTAGAACAGAAGTAGCAGTTAATTATAGCTCTTGTCAGCGTTTAAAATTTATTTTACATTTTAGAGAGAAAAAGTACATATGGGGAAGGAGATGCAAAATTACAATTTTTAAAATATTTGCTGTCAATAGATTTAAATGTTGTCGACATCTGTCTCCGAAGCGATAAGAATATGCAAACTACTATTCTGTTACAAAGTATCTTTTTGTTTGATAGAATGCTTTGTTTCAGTTAAAAGATTGAGATAAAAAAAAACTACAAAGAATAAAAACAAAATAAGATTTATTACGAAGGTATCCCTTTTGTTTCAGCAATATATTTTCAACGATGTCAGGACACTGCTTGTATACAGAAATCCTTGCAATCTGCTTACTGACTGGTTTATGTTGGCATTAATGTGGCAATTCACAACGTTTTCATATTTTCCTCTTTTGTTAGTTCACAGATATGCTAATATCATTCTATTCTATAAATCTCTCTGAGTAATAAATGGTATACACTGACTGTTTGAAATTCCCAGATTTACGTCTGATCTTGTTCAGAAATAGTAACTTGTTTCTCAGAACAGATACTTGTAATGCATTCTAAGAAAGCCAGACTAAGACGAGAGAATGAGAACTATTCTGAGCATGTGGCTTTGTTTATCCTCGATGTAAAATCAAATAAACAAACGACAAAACGCTTAGACTGAATAACGACTTGTAAAACAATTCAGAAGACTGTTGGATACTAGAAAAAGAACAGTATTTACATACAAGGAAATACATTTTAGCATTTAATACTTTTTTGGAAATACAAATCCCAAAGCAAGCAAACACTGTAAAGCATACTAAATAAAATTAATGCATCCAAGCACTGAAAGAGGACGGGAAGGATATAAAAAATAATAAACTTATAAGACATTTTTCTTTTTTTATGTATGTACATAGTTAAACAGCTATTTATATGATAAATACGAGTAAGAATTCTTCAGGCACAAAACACATGAAAAATAATTACACTGCTATGGATGGTATTGTTCAAAAATAACAGATGTAAAATTTATTATAGACAGCGCATTTTATAGAAAACATTAGAGAAAATAAAAGAAATTTCAGTCTTTCCTATTAATGAATGTATTGATAGAAAGGCATTTATAATTTCTTTTCAATGCTGCTATTCGTAAGAGTCAACTGAGTGTAAAATTCAACCACAACGCTTGCTTTTGTGTTGATAGAGGACGTATTTTTTTAATTTGAAAGACAAGAAATCAATTTTTTTCCATCGGAACAATGGAGTTTGTATTTTTATAGAGTAGACGTTATGAAGAAATAAATGAATACACACACACAGCATACACAATAGTAGTAAAAAAATTGGCTCAGGTTTTTTTTTCTTAAACTAAAAAGGCTTTATTCAAGAGCTGATGGACATTTTATTTTTGAAGCTGAAAAAACAATAAAGCTTTTCTGAAAACATTCGAAGAAGAGAAGATAGTGAGATGTTTAATGTCATATAATCTTTTTTTTAAATGAAATTTAATATTTTTTTAAAAATACCCATTCTATAAAAATAGAAATATTCCACAATGTATTAATTAATAATTTTAAATCAATCACTCTATTTCTATGTGTGTGCATTTTAAATTAAAATTATATGTCTTTCACGTAAATTATTCTTGAACAATTGATTGGATCAAGCTCTTGGCTCTTTCTAGAACGTTCATTGTAATATTTTTATAGTATTTTAAAGAACTTCTTCATAGTAAATTTTAATATGAAAATTCCTAAATTTCTTAAAATGTAAAAGCCATTAATTAAAAAAAAATCATTTCTACTTATTTTAAACTTAAAAATGTAAAATTTATTGTGTTTTAAACAACTTGCTTTTATTTTTAAATAAGGATTCTTTATGTGCATTAATACTGAAAACAAACTTTAAAATGAAAAATTTCTAAAATGAGATATTAATATAAAATAAAATCTTTGCGCAGAGAAATCAATATTATTCATATAAAGAATTATGCACGAAGTACTTTAAAATTGCTATCATGGAAACCGTAATACGAGAAGATAGAGTAAATATGGAAAATTTTGGAAAAATTTCACATGAAACTTCTTTTTTGAATTTGTAAATGTTAATCTCGTAAGGTTAGTAATAATGAAAAATTTCAAAAAAGAGTTTCTGTAGTCGGCCTTGTTATAATAATTGTAATTGACTGTCCTAAGCAGAAGAAGCGCCCTCTAGCGGCCAATCATCTTCAGTAGAGATCAGGTGAGGAGACAACGTGGTTACTATTAAAAGCCATCCCTAATCTTTGTCCATTATTTTTGTTATCGATATGTGCATTCTTTGTATAACATGACTTAAATTAATAATTGTTACAGTAAAGGAGACTTCATTGAACCCGAGCCCGAATTTACCACAATTAGTTTAATCTTTTAACGTCTAACCAGCGCCGGTTTATCCATAGGGCACTTGGAGCGGGCACCCAGGGACCGGATAAGCTGGACTTAACTACATTTCTGGTTATAAATTTCGATCCTCCAGTGCCAAGGGGACCTGCCGATCTTCCATGCCCAGGGCCCGAAATGAGCTTAAATCGGCACTGCATCTAACGCTCGACATTTCTACTTTTTTAATAGGGCCGTGATAAGCCTAGTAGTTAGAGCATCGGAATCCAGACCGGAAGGCCTGGGTTCGATGCCGGATGCCACCAAATACCCTCCGAGTACACACGGAGTACGTGCTCGTTAAATCAGTGGGTCCGAAAGTCTTGTGGGCTGAATAATCACGAGTGCAGGGGACTGGAGAATATTTCCCTCCCCTTCAGTTCCATGCCAAAATTGTGGAGGTGGAAGGTGGTATCGCCATCTATCGTCCCTTCGGGGAATTTCACCGAGCTAATTCGTACTGTCACTTATATGGTGCTCAAGGCCTAGGCCAACGACAGGCGTACTTCTAGCTCCTTGCCACGATGAATTTCGTGGGCCTCGTTCTGACTACGTCCGACAGGTGGCATTAGCCACAACAACAACACTTTTTTCATAGTGTTCGCTAGTACCTACTAATCAAACAATTAATTCCCTTTGTATCATCACCAAATGCATTATTACAAACTCTTGTTGCTGGGTTCAGTTTTCATCAATTTTTATCACTTTGAAAGTTGTTAAATGATATGTGACTGAATAAGATATTTTCAAATCATGATCAAAGGGCATTTTGAATTGGCATTAGGAATGAAACCTTCAACGTGTTAGCATAAAAAAAAAACTTGTATTATTTTTCATTCTTGCTTTAAAAACAGAAGAAAAGTATTTTTGTGTATTCTTTTGAAAGTGAAGAAAGGGTTTGAAAGCAACCATACAATCTTCAACGCATACATATGCACATACAAAAAACACCGAAAGTAAATAAGTTGTGTATGTATGTGTATATATTTATATATATAAGTACAAAAGAAGATGGCTCTCTTTTTTTCTTTATATTCTCCCACCCCATACTCATTCTTTGAATAAATAAAAGAATAACCACTTAAAAACAACTCCACAGTTTCTTCCTCACCCTAGACTACTTGTCACTCTCACTCCAGACTTGCTGACTTAGCTGTTTGGAAAGAGTCGTCAAATCCTTCCAAGTCCACTAAGTTGCTTCAGAAGATGCTTGTCGCCTCTTTTTTTATGTTTCAGACTTCTCGAGGCTTTGATGATGAATCCCCACATGGTTGAAAGTGCTTTAAAGTGTTGATGTTTCAATGGCTTTTTTATGTGGAACTGCATTTAATTTTTTGAAATTTTTATCTCCTCAGGTTGATAGGGTGAAATGAAATGTTGAGAGTTCTCGTATTCTTTAGTTTTTTGAATTTCTTTGGTTGCCTTGGTGCTGGACATGGACATTCACTGTGGTTAATAGTTCTTGTTTTTCATCGCATTTTTCCTCTGTCTGGATTTTTCAAAATATTTTTCTTCAAGATCATTTTGTGAAAGAAGGCTAGGAATAGGCTTACTTTTTTAATAAATTCACTGACAGAATTAAATGAAAAGAATGAAACAAAAACAAAAAAACTTAAAAAGTAATTGAAGATGCATATTCTGCGTCTAAAACAAAAAGTTCCTCCAGCACTTATTTGAGTTCTTTGATATTTTAGTATTTTTATATATAAATGCATAGACTGAATATAAACAAAGGATGACGAAGTAATTAATGTAAATGCATGAAGAATTTACATAAATCAAATTTATCTGTCATTAATAATTGAAAACCATATAGTTATAAGAAAATTTAAAACATACACTTCTATGAGAAACAGTTTCAGGATCGATAAAAGTTCGGAAGATTAAAATAGAACAATTATGCGCGATTACTTTTAGATGCTTTTTTTTTATATTGCCGTATTATACCAACGACCAATTTCGCCAAATATATTGTCGTCATACGCGCGAGTTATTGAGTTTGTGTATGCGTGGGAACATTTTTTCACTATTGGCTGGATATAAAGGCATTTAACAATGTCATTTCATCTGACAAAATTGATCGACGATATAATACGTTAAGTACCAATTTTTTAAAATTGTATGCATAGGACATAGTTTATATAATTTTCAGTGAAAAAGGAAAATATCATATTTTTATGCTATATCCTACACATTCCTATTAGAAAAAGGACAGATACTTTGTTGGTGCTCAAGATTTACTGAGGTTTACTTCATCAATTGAAATAAATGGAATTTAAATATGTCAAAAAAAAAGAAAAAAAGAGCGAATTTTGTGTGTGTGTGTTTAATGCCAAATGCTTTCAGTAGAACATAATTAAAAAAACTGGCTTTAGAAATACTTAAGATTAATAAATGTTTCTTTTCGTTATATGTTATTTTAAAAATTTATCAAAAACGAAAATTGAGCAAATAAAATATCATGTAAATCAGGGGATAAATGTATTTTAAATGTAGGATTTCAGCTAAGAAATAAAAAAAAAATCGTTATAATGAATTAGAATATTTTCTGAAATGAAGTAAGTTAATTATTCTAATTTTTTTTTATACTTTAGAATTACTCTCAATTTTCTAGAATTTATATAAAAATACTCACTACGAGCTTCATATAAATAATAAGATTTTTGTCTGAACACACACACAGATTTAATTGAAAACCACTTATCAATAAAAAAAAAATCACTATAACTTATTTTTAACAATATTATATCTATATCGATGTTTCATACACAATCATGAACATAAGTGTATAACAATATCTAGCCATTTATTGTTCTTTTAAAGAAGTACGGATGTAAATTTAGTATGAATCTTTATTTAATTACACCAAAAACGAAACTTCTTAATGAATCATTAAAAAAGTGTAATCTCATTTTTCCAAAACCTTTATGCGTAGAACTTTTTCTTTCGTAACAAGATAAAATATACTAAAAAATAGCAAGGATTTTATTCATTAACCTCTCTTATTCTTCACAACATTACTACGTTTAACTTTTTTTTAGAAACGCTATAAAGGGTGTAATTACATTTCTCTTTATACCAAATATCCTCTTGAAATTACATAGGGTATGGCAACACTTCCAAAAATGAATTAGAAATAAACAAAGATCTTCGCTTACAGCTGTTTATGTTTCATTAAGAAAAGATTAAAGTTCTTGTTGAATGAAATGTAAACTCTAGATGGGGCAACTCCACGATTTACAACATTCTCGTGTAAAAATGGTTTCAATGCTAGAACAAGCGCAAGTTGTTGCATGGTTTATCGAATTTAAATCTGTGTCACATGTACAGCATAAATTTCAAACCCCCTAGAAACGAAATTCACTTTCAAGATCCTCAATTTATAAGCTGCATGAAAGATTTATGAAGATAGGAAGCGCTGTGTGCAAAAACAGAATTTGGACCCTATCAGAAGCTGAGATTGCTTTTCTCCAGTGCTTCTCAAACCTTCAATGATTGCGACCCAATATTCAATCATAATTTGCATCGCGCCCCCCTCCATACAATAACGATGTATTAAATTCAATAATACTATACTTTGACGCTAAATCCACAAAATGCGAATTTAACCTCTTACGTCCATCCGAAGCATATAAACGTCTTGCTCAGACAGTGTGTTAATTGCCCCAGACGTATATATACGTCTTTCCCCGAAGTACTAGCTTTTCTGTGAACTGCTTTCCATAAAATTATTCCGAAGGTTTTGGAAAGCAATAAAATGACCTTGACAGTGTTTGCGAAGGATTTACTTGTTTCAGAGGATTTCTTCATTTATTCCTTTTCTTTCACCCCCCCTTCCCCTCAATACACCACATACGCTTACCTACGTTAAACGGTGGCATTGGGGAACGAATCGCGTAATTTTTAATCGGCAGTTAAGGTATTAATTATAAACCGTAAAAATTATCAAGACAAAGTGTTAATTTTTGTATATAATTTCATATATGAAAAGACCATGGGATCGCTAGAAATAATTAAACTTGTTCTTAACTTAGTATTGTTAAATTAATTATAAAATAGATTGTGCAGTACTGATACATTTATAATGAATTATAGTGTAAATGAGTATTTTATTTTTTATTATGTCAGAATGTATTTGTTTACTTCCAATAAGTTAATAATTTGTTTAAATAATCGTTTGTTTTCGACTTTTCAATATGCTCGCGCCCCCCTCGTAGGGTTATCACGAGCCCCTAGTGGGACGCGCCCCACAGTTTGAAAAACACTGCTTTACTCTCATAGAGTCAATGTGTTGTGCTCGACTAATGGTACACACATTGAAATCATGTAATAAAACAATGTAAAAAAAACTGCGATAGTTTCCTTACGGGACATAAGAAACCGTAAGTAAATATATTTTGTTTGTTTATTTGTAATTAAAATTGGAAAGTGTAGCCACACTTTTCGGACACCCATTTTCTTATTTCGAATCTTCTTGCTCTTGTTATTTCAAAATTTTCTCCTTGACTTTCAGATTTGTATGGATGTATTCCTTAATACAGTGTTTCTCAAACTTTCTATATTTGCGACCCAATTTTCAGGCATAATATTCCTTGCCCCTGCCCCCAACCCTTCTTACAATGACAATGTATTGAATGCAATAATAATTGACGCTAAAAACTACAATACAACTTTAACTATAAACCGTACAAGTTAACTAGATAAGTAATGAATTTTGTATATGACAAGCCCATGGGAGTCGCTAGTAATTATTAAACTTGTTTTTTTAATTTAATATTGATAAATAAATTCTCAAATACTTTGTGCAGTATTTATAAGTATATTATATCAGTGTGAATGTGTATTTAATTTATAATTATGTCAGAATGTGTTTTGTTCTGCTTTCTTTCAGTTGATTGAAAATTATTTTAAATATTTTATTTTTTAACTTTTTTTATATATTTACACCCTCCAAGCAGGGTTATCACTCCCTCCTAGGGGGGGGGGGGGCACGCCCCACAGTTTGAGAAACGCTGCCTTAATATTAAGCATGTACAACAGGTAAAATCAATAAAACTTTCAATCTGATTGCCTATGAGTATTAAATGATTTGATAATTCACGCGTGTAAAACATTTCTTCACATTTCATCAAGAACAAATGTTTAATGCTAGCATTAAGAGGACACAGTACGATTCAATTGACCAAAATAAATCAAAAAATCAAATTTAATTTTTTTAGTCTTAATTATTCTTTATATGCTTTTCTCTATAATCTCACAAAATTTGAAAGCTCTAAACTTAAGAAACGCAGAATTATGATAGCTTTTACGTTCGTTTTTATTCACATCCCTATGGCAAATCAAAACTTTAAACTGACTTATCTCAGAAAGATAAAATAACTAGTTTGTCTTCGTTTAAAATGCTAATGCTTTTTTTCTATTGTGCCTAATGCTTTGAATTTTTTTTACCTATTGCCAATAATATACGTAATAAAAGTTGGCATGCATTTTTGAATCAAAGCAATGCTTATTTTTTAAAAAAATAATTGAACTCAGAATTGATAGGTTTTTTAAGGAATTTTCAATAAGCATTCATAAGAAGAGGTATTGTACAAATACCAATCATGTTATCGCAAAATCCATACCAACTTTTGTTATACATAGTTCGACGTATTTGTAAATAAAATTTCACGCATGTACGTAAATTTTTGTAGGAGGAGTAGCATTTTAAAATCACTTCACAAATTTAAAGTTTTTTCGTTAAAAAATTATATGACCAGCTTTTTATGAAATTTTTAGCACAAAACCTGTTTTACATAGTATACACACATAGGAGGCCATCAAAAAAAAACAAAAAAAAATTAAAAATCCTTAAATTAAAATTTTTTTCGTAAATCGTACCATGTCCTCTTAAATATAACTAAACCATGATAATGACTTTTCCAAGTGCTTGTATTTGCACATTTGGCATAATGAAAGTAAAAATTTAATACAGAAATTAAATAAGATTTGCTTTAACAACGTGTATTTAACAAACATATTTATATCTTACTGCAAAAGAGAGAGAGAGAGAACTAACACACTAATAACAAACAATAATAATACCAGAATTTTTGTATTAAGGGTCCAAATCAACACAATCCCTATTAATTGATAAAAATGCTGAATAACGATTCCGATTCACAATATGCAGGATTAACAGGACCGTTTGGTAGGATTTCGAGAATCACGAGAACGGCTCTCTTCTCGTATCTTCAACATCCATTAAATTACTCGAATCACTTCACTCTCGAATGCACTGAAGTTAACATTGATTAGCGAGCTTCACTGCTCTCTTCATAATGTAATTGGCCAAAGCGGAGGCTCAATCGCATTGAATAAATGATGAAAGAAGCCTGAAGCACTGCTTTGAGCTTGGATGCCCGAGTTGACAAGCCGTGTTAAAGAGCCTCGGCAAGCAAGGTTGAGATAATATCTCCATCTGGCCTTTTTCGCAAAGCTGCGTCACTTTTCGAGCAACAGGAGAAGATATTCATCAAGAATACGAGGAGTTTCCCCATGTGACTCTGTCCCATCGGTGAAATTAATTCGTCATCAGTAATTACGTTGTTGGTGCTTTTTATTCTCTCTTACTTTCTGCCAAATTATCCGACTTACAACCAATGGTTGAGCAAATTGTTAGTAGACTTTATTTATATAATATGGATTTGGATCTAGAATTATAGTTTTCTTGTGATTATAAGCAACAGTATTATGGATGTGTAATTTACATCATTTATAATGTGTGTAATTTACATCATTTATAATGTGTGTAATTTCATGCAAAAAAACCCGCTGAATCGCCTTTTATTGTGATGATATGTGTTTCATTATGTCAAAACATTTAAGCCAGTGTTTCTCAAACTGTGGGGCTCACCCCCTTGGGGGGGAGTGATAACTCTACGAAGGGGGGCGCGAGCATATTGAAAAGTCGAAAACGAAAGATTATTTAAAAAATTGTTAATTTACTGAAAGTAAACAATCAAAATGCTTTCTGATATAATAAAATATAAAATACACATTTACACTGATATAATACACTAAAAAAATGTATCAGTACTCTGTACAATGTATTTTATCATTGATATAACAATACTAAGTTAAGAACAAGTTTGATAATTATCAGTGACCCCATGGGCTTGTATTACCACTTATCTTGATAACTTGTACAGTTTTTAATTAATTCCTTAACTGCTGATTAAAAGTTACGCGATTCGCTCCCCAATGCCACCATTTTCCACGTAGATGAGCGTATTTTGATGCTTTTTTGAGGGAGAGAGGGAGGAGAAGAAGAGTAAATAAATAAATCCTCTGAAATAACAAAATCTTTCGAAATACTCTGTCAAGGTCCTCTTATTACATTCCAAAGCCTTCGGAATCATTTTATGGATAGCACTGCACAGAAAAGATCGTACTTCTGAAAGACGTATATATACGTCCAGAAAATTAATGCTTTGGCTGAGCGAGACGTTTATGTACGTCGGTGGCACATAAGAGGTCAAAGTCGTAAAGTAGCTTTAGTGTCAATGTATAGTATTATGGAACTCAATGCAGTTTTATCGTATGGTGGGGAGGCACGGTGAAAACGATGACTGAATAGTGAGTTGCGTATATTGAAAGTGTGGGAACCACTGATTTAAGCTAAAAATGTAGAAAATGAGGATTTTAAATAGAAACTGTCTTGGTTTTTTACTGAGCACATAATATATATATGTGTTTATGTGTTATAACTTAATATTTACTTAATATCCTAATCTTTTCTCTAAATCCTGATTCCGAATACCCTATTTCGAAACACGTCTCAATTCATCTCGCATTAAAGTTTCAAAACCTATATTTTGACTAATTTATTCCGTATTCCTTCTTTAAAAGGATTAGATCTTGAATTTTTGACTGATTTATTCGTGATTCTCACTAACAGAATATCTTACTGAGTTGTCGAAACTTTCCCTAAAACACTTACGTAATTTCTAAAAATAACTTACATTTCCCTTCACTTGAATACGTGAGTATATTTTTTTATATTACATTTCCCCCTGTTTTTCTTTGTATTTCAATGCAAAAAAGGAATAATTCTCTTTGGTTTTTGGTGCTCTTGTGGAAAGGGTGCTGAGTTCTTTCTTCAGATATGTTACATAAATGGGCATTCTTTCTCCTATGTATATATATTCTTTGGCTGCTATTTGCCCTTTCTTTTGTCACGACTACACTCAACAAAGATGAATTCATTGCACACGCACACATAAAGTTTTCTTCATACAGAAGATAAAAAGTATCATGGCTCCTAAACAGATGGGGACATTTGCTTTTAATAAAGAATATATGTAATGTAAGACTCAGACAAGAAAAAAAAAGAGTATAAAAACATTCAGATTAAGTTTCCTTGCTATTGATCCGATTTATCAATATGCGTGATGGATGATAAGAACGAGAAATAACAATTATAATGGAAAAATGATGTATAAGGTGTTTCATGTTCCTAAATTAGATTAAGAAGTACTCAGCTTTCTTACAAATAAAATTGGTTATTCCTATCGTATGGGATAAATTTATGTATTTTATTAAATGTTTATAGCAAAATAAACCGAATTTACTGATATTAACTAAAATGCATACGTATGTAAATCGATGAGATGGTATTCATTTTGTGAATTGTAGTCCCAATATTTAAGGTATAATATTTAACGTGGTTTATAATTAATTGAAAACATTGGAAAAATTTACGTTATTTGTATACTATACTCTTGTACAATTAAATAAAAAAAATATTTTAGCAAAGATCGGAAGAAAAACTTTCAGATGGTTAAAAAGAAATTTTGAATAGTGGCTTAAATATGTAATAAAAATAATGTAATTTATTTTTAAAAATATTACTTTTTACAACTCTTTAAGAAAAGAATTTAATTACCCTTATTACCCGATATTATTCGGAAACATTTTTCGTCTTTTAACTTTTCTATCACAAACTGGAACAAATTCAAGATCCAGTTAAATCAGTAACAGTAACAAAATAAATTTGTAACGCTTTATTAAAACAAAGCATATTCCCCTTTGTTCATCTCCCTCATTTCTTTTATTATCATTATTATTCGAGTATTAACATTATGGTACCATTCCTTAATTATTCTTGCTTGTCTCCGATATGTAAATTCTGTTCATTATATTATTTAGTTCTTTTTTCTACTTCTTGACTGCCATTAAGAATGCATTTGGAGTTGAATCATTTTAATTATGCATCGTGTAAATCTCAAAGAATCCATTGCTTGAAGAAATAAATAATAATAATAATAATAAAAAAGATGAATGATGCAGACTCCAGCCGTTATTGTTAATGATTTTTGCAATTTGCAAGTGAATATAAATCCATAATTCCAAATAAAACAGAAAAAAAAAACAACACGAAACAAATGGCAAATGGTATCGTGGCCTTTTGTTTGAGCCATGTTGTGTTTGTGTTGACTATAAGTAACCAAAGGAAATGGATTGTAATTGATTGTGAATTTGCGTTTTCTATGTCCCCCTCTCCATCTTTTTTTATGCTCTGCTATAAATAATGTTTGCTGTGTGATGTTTGAAGAAAAATGTTTGAGGAAGCAGTTACTTTATCGTGTTTGGAAATATAATAACACATATTAAGAGTTCTGTTGTTCGGGGAAAGAATAAAAACGAGAATAAAGGGAATGAAGAAAAATTTCCAGTCGTAAACAGATTCCCGATTTCGATGAAAAGAGGAGGGTTGGAATATAGTGCGAGAATGCTCATTTGAAATGGAAAATGATTAATCGATTTTTGGAAGAGAGAATCGTTTATTTTTACAAGAATAAATGCAACATATTTATATATTACTGAAGACGCAGCTAAATGAGATAAAAAAAGTTTCGTTAAATGTTTAATTAACGTTAATGTTTAAATAAAACTTTAGGCTATGGTAAAATTGTACATTGAATTAAAAATATGGAAGCAGAGAATGATATATTTTTAAGCAATCGTCACGAAGAATTTTGTAGCGTATATTTTTACATTGCAGTTTAAATTTCTGATTTGACTTCTATGACATTTTACTTAATTTTAGAATTTATTTATTTAGAGAAATTAGAATTTATTAAAATCAAGTCTTATGTATTGGAATAATAATTGAATGCGTAATTAAGTGTAAAGGTAGAAAGTACCGGTTTGGGAGTAACACAAATTAATTGTATTTAATTAAAATATTTGTTAAATTTCACAAAATTAAGAGATACACGAAATTTAAAAGAGAATGTTCATTAAAAACTATTGAATTGCATCATAATTTGATAACTGAAAAGAAAACTAAATATGAAATCAGATTAAATGAAATAAAGTAACCAAAATTCAATGAAAGTGCCCACGTGAGTTCAAAAGTTACTAGTTAATGCATTGTATTTGACATTCCAATCAGGATTTTTTTCTTTTTTACTTTGAAAGATTTCATGGACAAAAGCTTTAATTTAACAAAACAAAAACAAAAAAAGTTCAGAAGTTTTGATTTATGTTTCAAGTATAAATTAATCAGCATAATTCATTATTTTTATTTTCTCTTTAAATCTTAAATTCAATTTGAAATTTTACCATGATTAAAATTAAATAATTGAAGTAATTACGAAAATCTAAAAAATGTAATTATTATTAAAAATCTCTAAGTTACAAATAATTGATCGATTTTTCACATTTTTATGCCTTTTGGTAATGTGTAAATATTCTCAAAATGTTTTTTAAATAAAAAAAAACAAAAAAGAATTTATATTGAGTATTGAATGATATTAAATGAATGCACGTTCTGTTTAAATTCATGTACAAGAATTTTAAAGGATCTGTATTGAAAAATTCGGAGCCTCGAGACAATATCTCTCTCGATAATGCTCGTCTATATTACGAAAAGTTACGTCTGAAACGAATTATTGAATAATTGCCAATCTTATTTCTTATGCTTAATAACAAATGATAGATTATATGAATGAAATTCCAAACGGTTTATTCTATTCTTGTCCAGTCCGTGGCGCAATAAAGATAATTATATTCTTACAATCATTGAAATTGCAATTAAAAATACAATTAATAATATTACGAATACAAACTCAACGTCATTCAAATTTATAATACACGTAAATGGTCACCTCAGGAAAAATACGCCCGTATTCATTTCTTTCAGAAAACTGAAGCGTGTGAAAATCAAGACGAGACGGACTCCCTCGATAGATTTTGAAATATATCCATTTCTAAGCCTTTTGAACGGAAATGAGTGATATATGGTGTGGTGTGAGAATGACCATGGTCCCTATGGAGAAGAGGGATGCTTTTCGGCCACTTTACACGGTATAAAATGATTTACAAGTGTTTCTAGAAAGGAAGATCTGTGTATAACATACTTATTGTACTCTTTCTGAAAAAGATGGAAAACAAGTTTGGAGATCTAATAAGAAAACCCTTAAGGCACCGGAGTTATTTTTGTTCTGGATACAGAAGAGGATAAAAATTTTGACTCATCAATAATTGTTCGAAAAGATGATGTGAAAACTTCTTGTTCCTTAATAGTATAGAAATAAAACAATATGGTGTTTCTGATATTCTACAACAGCGGTTCTTAAACTGTGAACCATGGACCCCCGGGGGTTCTCATAACCTTTCTAGGGGGTCCGCAAAGATCTCTTATTTAATGTTAAGGTTACAGATCTTTTACAGATTCTGGAAGGCTTCGTGAAAAAGGTGAAATAAGTGCCATCTTAGAAATAGATCCCTTAATTGTCCCCAATGAAAAAACTACTAGAACATGTATTTTGATCTAGAATATTAATTTAGTTTTTTTAGATTTTTAATTAGAGAAGTTTATTGTTTTCTTAAAGGAAAACAAAATGCGTTAAGGTATCCGACTACGTTCAGAACCGTGATTTTAAAAAAGCGGATAAATGAATAATTTTCATGATATTTAGTATCACTCAAATTAGAATACATGCATAAAATTGTTTTAAGGACATTTTGACAAAAAAAAATTATTTAAATACAATATTTTGGCAAAAAATTAACTTAGAATAATCTTTTTTCAAAATGTTCTTCTTTTGTGAAAAATGCTTCTATTATTATAATATTTTGCCTGTATATAGCTCAGAACTCTATACAAAGGCTCAACTACAGTTTATGAAAAGTTCACATTATTTTCAGAGTTACCACCAATTGAAATATAATTATTGGCGTTTTTTTCTTAAAATTGCTCCCCTCTGTTGTCGTAAAACATGGATAAACCCATTTCTAAGTTATATATTTCAAAAATTCTAGTTGAGCCTCTGTAGAAATTTCTGAGCTAAATACAGGCAAAATATTAATATAATAGAAGCATTTTTCACAAAAGGAGAACATTTTAAAAAAAGATAATTATAAATTAGTTTTATGACAAAATATTGTATTTAAATAATTTTTTTTACAAAATGTCCTTAAAACAATTTTATACATGTATTCTAATCTAAGTGACACTAAATATCATGAAAATTATCCATTTATGCGCTTTTGCAAAATCACAGTTCCAAACGTAGTCGGATACCTTAAAAAAGTCTGTATAAGTAGCAGAGGCAGTCTTAGGATTATTGTGTGTGAGGAACCTTTAAATCAATCAGCCGTGGGTTGGGAGTCAGAGAGGGTGTTCAAAATCATGGGGGTCAGTGATATCAGGCTGATTCATAAAGGGGGTTCGTGGAGATCGAAAGTTTAAGAACAGCTGTTCGACATGTTTATTAGATGCAATTTATTATATTTTATATGAGCCTTTTTAAAGACCTCTTAATTCAAATCATTGTAAAAAAAATCTAGATAAAACATGAAAAAAAGTTGTTGTTTTTTTATCTCGCATGTTATTTATTTTTTTAGTGTTTAATTTATAATGGTTTTTGTAATTCAAGATTTGTTTTTAGTATAACTGATTTTAATATGCATTTTTATTATTTTATTCATTTCGAAATTCATTTTCAAAAATAAATCTTTAATTGTGTAAAATTTTTTTATAAAAGACAAGAGGAAGCAAAAGCTTTCCAATTACATCTATCATTTCTTACTTATCCTCTCAAGATATTTTTGTATTAAAGTTTACAATAAATTGCAAAAAATGATTCTAAGACTTGACTTTCTAAAAATGTAGTTCTCATGTCTTATGTTTCTTATATGACAGGCTTAAAGTTAAGAATATTGATATTTAAGCACATGATAATTAATTATTTTTATTTCATGCATAATTAAATATTTTTGTAGACATGTGTTTTTTAATGACATAAAGCATGGTTAATATGGAAAAAAAAAAAAAAAAAATCAGAAATAAATCTAAATTGGTTAGGAAAATATTACTCGCTGAATAATCTTGCCTTACTTATCTTTTATTTGCATGCCTTTTTATGTTATTTGAAATCGCCTTTATTTGTGAGTATCCATTTTCAAAGACGAAGCACATTAAAAATAAAATATCTGATGTCCTTGAAAAGTGCAACTATTTAAACAGTATCACCTATCAAAGCATTAGAGTCTCATAAAGAAATTTCAAAATAAAATTTACATTAATTTAATGTGTTTATTACACATATACCTGTAATTTTCAATTTTTTTTTTATATTTTTGTTTTATTTATTTATTATTTTTGCACATTGCCTATTTAATTCTTTCCTTCCTCGGTGACTCGACAGCCCAGAGTGGGCATTGGCCTTCTCAAGAAGTCTTTTCCAGGCCAGCCTTGCGTATTTAATTACTGTTATTATATTTTACGGGAGATTCAAACCAACTCTTAAGGGAGCTAAAGGGTTAAAAAAAATCTCCAGTTTAAGCAATTAAGTAATGTACTAAGAAATATAGCGAATATGTACGTCAATTTTTTTTATTCGAATTAGATAATAACGTTACTATATTTTAAAGTAAAATCCTTAGCTTTATTTATTTATTTTTAATAATAATTTTTTTTTTTTGAATTTTGAATGTAGCACATTTTATTTTCGCAGTTAACACAACACTTTATATTTCTTCAAATCTCAACAATATAAATAGTTTAATATTTAAACAAATAATACAAGAAGTTTAATGACCTTATTATTAAAGCTTATAGGCTTCATTTTGAAATACTGAGTAATCTTCTTGCATTTGATCCATTCTTGGGAAGAAATATGACATTTTAATTTTTCGATCCATTAATTTCTTTTGTAGAACATAAGAAAAATTAGGAAATCTTTGACAGTTCAGCAAAATGTATTAATTTAAAATTTGTTACAAATAAATACATCATGATTGATAATGCTTTTGTCATAAAGAAAAAATAGATAATACAATCCATAACCGAAATGTGTGATTATAAGGGAAAAGATTTTGACTCTAATTATTACAATAAAGTAATAAAATTTGGATCAAAATATATTTCTGACTTAAAACTCAAACTCAGTGGCGTAACAGCCCATGAGGGCCAGGGTCTACTGTGCCCGTCCCAGTATACGTGACTATTGGGCACTGAGGTGCATGAGCAGATGTCCCGACTAAGTGGTCAGTTTGAAGCGAGATTCCTAGTGTTTAAGTCCCCAAGCAAGCTTGGAACTCATTTACCGACCCACTGCAGTAGGGAATTTCTGACTTAAAGTTTATCATAATTTTTTTTATAAAGATATGCAGTATTTTAATCTAAACATGATAATTTCATTTTTAAATATTTAACATTTTTATATTAAGAATAGTAATAAATATTAAATGAGAATAGTAACCGCATACATATAAATGCTTAAACGATTGATACTGAGAAAATCAAAACTAACCATCATATTTAGAAAGAATTTCTAATTCTAATAGGTAATAACGTATACATGCACAATACAGAATTAATAAAAAAATAAATGTAAAGAAAACTGGCTTCCATCAAGGGCTCTTGAAATATTTAAGAAAAAAAAAAGGAATTTATTTATGTACTTAAATAAAATGAAAGGAAGGGGAAAAAAGAATAGTATATTTAAACAAAATATGGCATAAAATAACATTTGGATTGTTTTAGCACAAAAAAAATTTACACTTGTATAAATAAATTTTGCTTTTCCGTTTTTCTTCCTTTTCAAAAAATAAAGGAAAAATTCGGAAATAATAAATGCAATTTAGAACCATGCCTATCAAGTACCTTTAGAACTTACAACAATAAATGAATAAAATAGAAAATAAAACAAACCATAAATAAAGCGAACTTATTTTCATAACTTGCAAAGGATTACGAAAACAAACATATAAATATAAAAGGTTTGTAATTTAAGACTTCGAAAGGTACAATGATATTATTTCACGACTTAACATTAAATTTATATTCTAATGTGTAGCTTATTTTACATTATGCTTCAATGCATATAAATATATAATTCGGATAGAAATTTCTTCACAATGTTTGTTGAATTTGTTAGTCCATCCACAAAAAGTCATATTGATGATTCTAATAACATACTTGTAATCAAATCTACCTTTCGCAATGCTTGTTTATTTATGTAATCGAAGGGGGAAAATCACTTATCTCATTAGATATCACATTAAAAAAATTTCTTCATATCCAATTAACAAAGAGGAAGAAAAAAAACTATATGTACACAATACGGAATGAGTAATAAAAAATGAGTGGATGAAAAAACTCACTTTCCATCAAGATTTCTGGGTCGTTTCTATGTATTCAGTGAAAAAAAGAGTAACATCCCAAAAAGGGAGTGAATGAGTGAGAGATGCTCTATCGGAAAAAAGAGAGGGAGGAAAATTCCTTTCTCCATCCTCCCTTCAGGGATTCGAAAAAGATGTCCTGACGTTTGGTTATGACAGAAAGAGGACAAAGTGATACACGACAGCGTTCACACAAAGAGAGAAACTTAGCTGACAAAGGCGAGACCACTGCTTTTAGTTGTAGTTTTATTTTGGGTCAGGGGGGAGAGGACGTTCTTTTTTTCTTCCACCCTTTTTCGATTTATATATATATATATCCAAGATGGACAAAGGGGGTGAGAAAAAAAATAACGATTTCTTTTTATGATGCTTGATGCGTGACTTACGGGTTAACAAACCTTTTCATTGGAGGAAATAGTTTGTAACAGAACTCATTTTTTATGACTTTCATATTGGTCATTAATTTTAAGACGTTGGAGTGTAAGTGACGGACTCTGACCAGTATCCCCTTTTTCTTTTTCTTTTTGGTATCTTTTTTCTTTTTCTTAAGGTTTTGTGTTTTTCACACCTTTGCTTTCTGTCATTTTTCTGATGTTGTGCTATTTCGGTTGTTTAAAAAGAATGCATAAGTTATTTGGGTGGTTCAAAGTTTTCATGAGCTACTTTGAGTTTCGAATGCTACGAGGAAAGTTACTTTACATATATAAGTCTCTTATCGTTCGAATTATAGATATTTCCGTAGGGATAAGTATGAAATTGTAATAAAAGGTGTGATAAATGAGTATGTAGATATATATATATATTCTAAGTGAAAAAAAAGAAAAACTATGTAATTCACTAATTTATTAATTAAAAAATAAGAATTAAATGGATTAGAATGCTAGAATAATAGGATCCAGAGCGTGCAGTAATTATATAAATTTGATTTTCAAAAACATTTTAAAAATTAACTAGTATTATGAATGTCAAATTAAAAAAAAAAATACAATATCAGTTGTTAAAAAAAGAAGAAAAGTTTTCAATTATTGCTCAAATAAAAAAAATTAAATTTAAATAAACAAAATCAAAATATCAAAGCAATTCGAAAATAAAACAGTTAAAAGGAAGTTACAGACACATTTGCTGTAACGATTTGTTTATTTCATATTTATGACGAAGAAATTATATTTTTTTGCAGATTTAAATCAAACAAGACGTATCATAAGAATCATCGTGCAAATGCAAAGTGTTCGTGTGCTGACAATTTTTACGAGGATGAATCTAAATATTCTCCCCATGGTAGATTTTTAATAGTATCCATCTATTTTTCATGTTTTCAAACAGAATACGTAAATATGTTTATGAATTTCTAAAATATGATGCTTTATTTAAAAAAAATATTTTTGTTATTTTAAATTCAGCTTAAAAAGTAAAATATTTATCTCCCAGTTGTCTCGTTAAAATTTTCTTCGATAGTTTTAAGATGAATCTCAAAATACTTTTCGTTTGCGAAAACACACTGTTAATAAATAAAGTTATTTTGATAAATAGAATTTGATAGCAAAATAACGCATGCATGTTTTGAACAACAAATAACCTTTCATCGAAATTTTTGTTGCCTGAGATTATAATAAGTAAACAAGTTTGTTATTTTTTAACGTAATTATAATAATTATTACTATTTTACAATTATTTATATACCAATATTTAATTAAGAATAATATATTTTTTGCTATGCTACAATTTGGCCTGTATTATTATTCTTTTGAATCTGTTTTTGGATTATTGAATCTGGCGATAATTTGTTTATATTGTTCATTGATTCATCATGATGTAAACATTTTCGAAAGCATCTTTAGGTAAGTTACCTTTTTTTTATAATGGATACAGAATTTTCATTTATTAATTTTGCACATGATTTGATAATTGTAAACAGAAAGGGGGAAGGTTGTGGATAGTCTAAAAAAGAACAGGTTATACCCTACTTTTATATAAATTTAAAAACTGTTTTCAGTCAGCATTGTTTATAACACTGTGACAAACATCTTTTCAAGTTTCCAAATTCTATATGATACTCTAATCTTTGATATTTAAGTAATTTTAGTCTTTCTTGTAGAATGTATGAAAAACCACACACACATACATCAAACTGTTCTAAATGATTGAAGGAGAAATTATAAAATATTTTTTGATCGACTAAAGAAAAAGTAAAATACAAATAATTAAAGGTTTAAGTAAAGAAATTGAAAGTTTGAATATATTTTTAAATCACATGTGCAAATCGCTAATTACAAAATTATTGTGGTATACATAACACATAAAACCAATCTATTTGAGCAAAACTTCTGGTGGTGAAAAAGAAAACTCATCGACTAAAACGACTGTCAAGAAACGTGGAACAATATGGCATGATCAGATGTGGCAGAAAATAAAAGTTCTGCAAGAACTTGAATGAGATGACAAAAGCAGTGCATTTTAAAACTATTCTGCAATACGTGACATTAATCTTTTTAAATAAAACTAATATAAAAGGAAATGTGAGAACGGCATCAAATGACGATCAAGAGATATATGGAACAATTTTTCTTGATTAGTGTGAAACCAATTAAAAACTCGAATGCATTTCTTCGTCTACCACCCCCTCCCTTTTATCTGTCTCCAATTCAATCTCCAGGGCCACATTTAACTCGTCATACTTTGCTTCCTCTCAATTTTGTGGAAAACGTGGAGTGGGCCCCGTTCTTCGTGGACAATTGATTGAATGATAGAGCACGCACTTTCGTTTATTAGGCCCCTATTCAGGACTATTAAATGCGATGGAATAAAGCGTCGCATCACGAATTCTTCTCTTAAGAGTGAATGTGCGAGGAATTTGATTGCCTTTGTTTCTCTGGATGAGGACGTCTGTCTCGTTGGGGAGGAGGAATAAAATATTTGGGCCAAATAAAAGGACAAAGGAGCCGTTGCTTGATTATGCTTGTCGCCAATGAAATAAAATGGCGCTGAATATTTCTAGAAGCGTCTAGAAATGTTCTAGAGCATTGGATTACAGCCTTTAGGAATTGTGTTCTCGTATTCAGAGAGAGAATTAATACATTAAGATTTAGTATATCATTTGTAATGGATTACGATGTAAATTTTCAAGCTAATGGTAAATTTTGGAAATTTATGAGCTTATTTTCTTACTATATATTTAGTATATATGTTACCGTTAAAGTGAGAAATCCATTATTTCATAGAATAACTAGGTATTTTATGAAATAACTAGACAAGTCAGTTAAAGTATATAAAACTATTGAATTCTACGATTTAACTAGGTATTCTACAGAATAACGATTACTTGTGATCGTTAAAGTATGAAATACGGTACTCGAAAGTTCTTTGAACTGGTTCTAGCTGCTTTGCGAAGGATTTTTTTCCAATTAAGAACTACAGATGGCAGAATAAAACAATTGTACTTTAGATCTCAGTTCAGTATATGTCAGCGAGAATTAATTTCCATTGAAGAAGTTCCAAATATTGACACATCGATTCGATCTGTTGCAACAGCTCAAAATTGTGGTTCTGGACAAGGATTTAAAAAGTACTCGTGTAAAAAAAATTGCATAGTGGTAAAAAGTGGGCCTGTTTCAAAAATAATAAGCAGTCCAACCCAAAGTGTCATCACAGCAATCCTTGATCTAATAAATAACGAAAAGTAAAACAAAGGTACCTCATAAAATTTAAATTAATCTTTTCTTACATTTTTGTTTTAAAAAGTTAACACAATGTTTTTCATGAAGCAACGGTTTTTCTTAACAGCATGTATTTTTGTTGAAAATATTTTAATATAATTTATTTTTGCAACATATTCTTTCCCCCCTTTCTGTTTAACTAATGTTAGCAGTATGAGCAATAATAAATTTTATCACCTGCTTTCCCTTATTATTTATCAATTATTCACCCGTAAAAGAGATAAAATGTTTTTTTAGCTATTTATGATCAATTAATTTATAAAATATCTTTGAAATTGTTTATTTTTCCCTTTAATGGTCTATCCTTAGTTATTTCATAGAATACCTAGTTATTTCATAGAATAACTAGGTAAAGTACTAAATTTTTCATCTATTATATACTTTAACTGACTTGTCAAGTTATTTCATGAAATACCCAGTTATTCTATGAAATAACTGAATTATACACTTTATATAACGTTAACATATATATATATATATATATATATTTCAGATCTCTCGCAATATACAAATTATTCCACAATTAATGCATGAAATAATTCGACTTGACTTACGGCATTTTCAATTTGTAATATAACAATTATGGGATGGAATTGATTAATTTCATTGTTGCAGTCGTTGAATTGATTGATGAGGAAACATGTTGCTATTTTAAAATCACATTTATTGACTTAACACATGTAAAAAGGCAACACGAAAAAAAAAACACAACATAAAATAAACAGAGACCGGATATAATAGCAACACACAAAGGTATTCTTCATTCGCTCCCGAGATCTCAATCTTTAGTAGTTTTGGTCAATCAGAAGCTGTCAGAATTATATGATTTCTGGTAAAAGCTTTTCTGATCGGTGCGAATATGCGGGCGACGCAAGATTGTATCATCCTGTTTTAAAAACGCTAACGTTTCAGTTTTTTTGGATATAAAGTTGTGGCTATTTACCGTTAAGCGGGAAAACTAAAAATTAGTTATCACTCGAAGTTTTGAGGGACTCAAGACCATTATGAATTAAAATAACCTCGAGTGAAAATTTAAGTGAATTTTTGCTTATATGGCATATGGATAAAGAGTGAAAAGATTTAATTCTTATTGATACGCAAAAGGTCTATGGAGAAGGCTTACCTTCACGTTTTACGTTCAAAGAATCATTTGCATTAAATATAACATTGCTGATTGATTTTATTTCTCTCTCTCTCTCTCTATATATATATATAATGCTGAGAATATATATAGTATAATAAAATAAAAGTGAAAAAGCTCTAGAACCTACAATGCTAAAGAAGGAAAAAATTGGAGTTCACAATACACAACAGATGTAGATACAAAGAAGTCTTTGGACTAAACTGGAGACCAATTATGATTTCTAAAGCTGCCGCTGAGAATATATATATATATATTCTCAGCACTTTCTAAAATAATTTTCTAAATGTTTCAGTTCCAGTAATCAAAAGACTGATCATAACTTTCATTGATTGTCCCAAAATGAAGGAAACACACGAAATATTTTGCACTAGCTAAAACTAGTGGAAAGGAATTTGTATTCGTAAAAAAGATTACTAAAATTCTATGTTTTAACTGATGAATAGAGATTTTTCGCTTCTGAAAGTTCAAAAGAAAAAGAAATGTGTTTTGAGTATCCATTATCAATTATATTTTGATAATATATCATGTCTTTTTGTCTTTCTATTTATGGAAGATCATTAATATTATTTGATAGTCCGCTTTAAATTTTCAAATTAAAATCAGACTCACTATTGACAAGACTGATGTCGAAATAAGGAAAAGAAAAACCATTTTATTTGCAAAAAGAATAAGTTATTCCAACTAATCAATTCAAAAATGTACTTCAATGTTTTCGTATAGTAAAATAATTAATCAAAATTATTTTTAAAGTTACAGTGTCTGCATAATAGCAAATTTATTTATTTATTTTGGCAATTAAATGTTACTTTCGCTATTACTCAAATAACACTCGCAAGTACAGATTTATTACATTATTTTAATTTTTTTTTATTTTTAATAGTTTTTCTTGTTTTTGTCAATGCTAATAGCGATTTCATTGAATATTTGATTAACTATTTATTTACTATTTAAAAAGAAATTATTTTTTAAAATATTTCTCAATGTGAAGAATTACCTTTCAAATTTGTCTTTCACTGTTTTCTTTTTTCTTAGGAGCAGTTTTAACGCTAGAATTCATTTAATAGCATCCCATAATTCATTTTGGATAGTTCATTTTCAAATTTTGGTCAAAATTTATCAACTAATGCATACAGGTTTTAAACTACTACACTAAAATATAACGGGATTTTACTACTACAGTGAAATACGTTTAACACGAAAACACTTTAGACGAAATATCGGTTAAGAGGAAATAATACAATGGTCCCGACAAACTACTATGTATTTTCATGCAGTTTTCTCTTAACACAAAATGAAAATCGCTTAACACGAAAATATTATCCTTCTGGAAGAGAACAAAATATGGAAAACACCTACTGGATTGGGCTATCCTACGATATCATTGGTGGAATTCGTTGCAGTAGATGATGATAATAATGTGTTTACAGCCATTATGACAGATAAAGAAATTTTGGAGTTTGTTCAAAGCTAAAAAAATATCATTGATGCAGATTCCGACGACGAAAATGGAATGAATAATGCAGCTCCCGTTCCCACGCCATTAGAAATGAGGAACATCATGAAAAGTATGCGCAGTTATTTAGTTAGCAATTATACCAATGTTAAAATGAATAACAAAATGGACGATATCGAACAATTTGTTGACAATTTGATGCTTAAACAGACAATGGAATGAAAAATATCAAATTACTTCCCAAAAACTCAATAAATGTTTTGTTTTTCAAAAAACTTTAAAATTTTGTGTTAAATTTCGTTAAATTCTTGTGAATATTTTTGTTTCATGGATTTTTATTTACTACTTGCAAATATATGCATATGAAATGAACTCTAATAAACTTAATTTTGTTGATAAATGAAACTTAATTTTGTTGATACATCCTTTAACACGAAATTCTTTTAACTCGAAAAAATATTTCAGCCCCCTTAGTTTCGGGTTAATTGATTTTTACTGTATTAAAATTTTTAATTTAATTTTAAAATATGCTTAATATACGAAAATATAATTTTCTTAGAACAAATTATTTTTTCCTTGACAAATTTCACTGGTCATACTGTAACGTACTTATAAACAAACAAACAAACAAAAAAAAACATTCAATAGATATAAAACGCTCTTAACTGCTTAAGATTTTAAACGTCTATTTGCAATTAACAATTAAATATAAACGAAATAATGAAATGTTATTAAATAGCGAAAGTTAAACAACATTTAATTCATTAATGACCAAAATGACTTGTTACTCTTGTATAAAGTACGTTTAATTTTATAACACTTTCTTTCTTCTCTGGTCATAATAAGTTTTCCCAATCCAGTCAGATAATGGTGCTTTTAATTTTTCTGCCAGTCAGTGAATAATTATTACTTTACATCTAATTACACTTACCTTTTTTTAACAAAGATACTCGTAATAAATTGTTTTTCTTGGCACAGCAAAGCGAATTCAATAAATTGATTTTTCATTCAGAAACAGAACTTATCATTTACGCCCTTATGGATATATATTGGTTTCCATTTTCAATAGACAAATAATTACTTCAAATGGCGTAAGTGCAAGGAAATTAACGGCTTAACAAGGGTGGGGTTCTAATGAAGATTGACAGCGTTTCCTTTTTCGCAACTTATCCCGTTATTTAAATGTTCGATAATTGGTTCTCTTATCATTTGATAGAAGCTTTGGGAAAAATAGTGCATTATTGTTTGTTTCATAAAATTAGTTTAACAGTTTAAGAGGCCTATTTTTTTCAATCGTTTTAATGTTCACGCAATATCGAAAAAATTGGGTATTTGTAAACATGTCATTAAATGAAAACATCAGAACCCATATATATCAAACATTTCAACATTTAAATTATCCCTTATATAAAAGATAGCAATTTGAAACATTAGAAAAAAAGCAATTATTAATAATATTGGAGTTTCTCCGGCAAATGTAACGTTGGTGTAGTTTAAATTCTTTTTAAATATCACTAGGTATTTATTTTTTGAATATTGTGGAAATTTTATTTTATGCTTCCATACGTGAACCCTTAAAAAAAAAATCTAAAAGTATAAGACACAAAGTATAAGTTCACATATATATATTTCAATACATGTATATATATATACATACATGTACAGTTTTTATGCTATATTTATATATATATATATACACTTTTTTTTCCGCTGATAATGCTACTGAAAATCTGGAGCAGCCTGGAATGGAATGCGAAAAAATTCATTAGATGGGGGAAAAATTAAACATGATGCTGACGGTTAGAGCAATTATAGGTTCATGTATGAATTGAAAAAAATTTTAATGCTGGTAAAATAAATTAATTATTCACTTATTACTCCCCAATTAAAATTTTTTTTAAAATTTCGTATATATCGGATATTGATAAACTGTTAAATTTTTTTTTTATTTTTTTCACAAAACATCTTGAGAATTTGGGGTGCGGCTTAGAATCGATGGCGGCTTAGATTCTAATTAATATTGTAAGTGTATATGTGTGTGCATCGTAAAAGTAAAAAAGGGTGATTAATAGTAAATAGAAGAAAGAATAATATGAAAATTAGTAGTGTATGTATATATGTATGTGTTTTTCCAACGAGAAGATATTAAAGATGAGTTAATGGACTAAGTTCATGATGGTCACATGATAACGGCAATCACGTGTTTCCCATTGATTAAAAATTGACATACTAGTTATTCAACTTGTAAAGTTTAGATAACATTTAAAATTTGATGATTGGGTAAAGAGTTCCCGTGTGAAAATTTTTCAAACAGTTTTCAAAATTAAAAAAAAAAAAAAAACTTTACATTGTACGAATACTTTTAAATTAAGTGCATTTTGTTCGTCTATGTGCATAATTATATCGTTGACAAATATTTACTTTTTGAAAGAAAGTTTCTGCAAAAAGCAGAAGTTGGCAACAGTGAAGCACATGAACTAATTGGATGAAAACGCATGATTAAATTTATGATATAATTATGACGTTGAATTAATTTATGAACTGATTAGCTGAAAAGACGTGACTGAGTTATCATGTGACTATGACGTCACATGAATTTAGTTCATTATGATCCAATTAGACTGATAAACATATTAAAAATTCAATAAATGTATCTTGCTTAGATATTTGTGGCATCTGCATTTATGGATAAGTTCAGATATCATAAATTGAAAGATAGGGTATTATACATGTATTTCTATGTATAAATGGTTTTGTTAGAACTTAAAGATTTCAGTTTTAAATGTGATATACAGGTTAGAAGCCTCGTTGCATATTTACTTTCTACGATTGAATTTAATGCTAAAAAAAATCAAACCAGGAGTGTTAAAGTCAATCAACTAAGACAATTAAAAGAGAATGATCTACTAGGTAATTACCCATAGGCGCTGAGATTCCTTTATGAAAAATGTAAATTTAACAGTTTAAAAAACTAAGTATTATTAAAAATAGAGATATGGCGCTTGTTGATTTTTTTCAGGCAAAAACAATGCGTTAAATCTGAAATTAAATCTTTACTCCCATGTGACAATTCTAATTCTTTTTAAAAGATACCCTTCTATATTTATGTCTTTGAAAATCATCTCTATTCAATGCTACCAGTATTTTACTCTTAGATTTTATGTATGTAAAAAGGGGTTTTTTATAATTTTTTTTTCAACCAGAAGGTGATAAAGCCTTATCAGTCACGACTTGGCCAGGAAAAGTTTCCTCGGACATTATTCACAGAATCAGATGATGCTCCCTAAACAAATGACTGTATAAAACCAGGGATGGTGATCTGAGATCGATTAATCGAAGAATCGATTTCTTCGGCCGAAAAAATTGCTCTTTTAAATCGATATGTGGCAGTGAATCAATATTTCATCCTAGGAAATCAACATTCGATTTTTTTTTTTTCTGTTTTGGTAAAAATCATAAAATTGCTTACGATTATTTGTATATACTATCTTTAAAACCCGTTATATTACGGTGTTGGTGGTTAAAGGATTAATTTACTGACAGGAACAAAAAAACTCTATTTATCATCACGTTCACTTAATAGCCATGATGTATATGAGTATCGTTGGATCATCGGTTCCTTGTGAGCGCCTTTTTTCGATTGCCGGCAACATCGCAAGTGATGAGCGAAACCGCTTAGATCCCAGTAGACTTGACAGACTGTTGTTTTTAAAAAAGCTTAGATACTAAGCATTGGGAACTATAAGCTATATTATCCATTTTCTAAACTTTTTAATATAACAAATACATTTAGAAAATAAATGTCTTCTTTTATACCTGATACTTTGATATGGAAATAAAAATAATTGTAAGTGTAGAATTTCCTGAACTAAAAAAATCCCTGATTTTACTGATAAGAGATCATTTATTATGGTATCTTTCTTGTTTTTTATAAAATGGATTTATATATATTTACATTGTACATGCAGACTTGAAAAAAAATCGATTTCTTAGAAATCGATCTTTTAGATATCGATTTTTTGTGAATCGATTCATCAGGTTACGATTCGAATCGATTTAAAAATCGATCCTTTTCGGAAAGAATTGCCATCTCTATATAAAACCTCAACAGGATATTTATTGGCAAAAATTATTGTGGTATACTTAATAGTTCTTTTAAAAAATAACATCTAAGTTAAAAATTCTAATTCTTTACCACACATGACGTCAAACACTTATTTTGAAGAGAGAGAGAGAGATACCTCTTTATACATACTAATTCTTCCTTTGTAAAATAACTACACTTCAATACTACCTGTATTTTACTATAACATCTCATGTCATAAAATGCATTTTTGTATATTTTCCAATCAGAGGATGTTAAAACCTTATTAATCACGGCTTGCCGAATACTATTTATAACTCGAATAATGTTCATAGAATCAGATATTCCCTTAGAAAAATTGGCTATATTAAATTCAAAAGGACAAATTATTAGTTTAACTCCTAACGTTATATTCTCAACAATTCTTTTTCAAATAAAAAAGAACCTAAATCTAAATACTGTCTGACCTCTATATAACGAAGTCACTAAATCCCGGAAAAAAGTTCGTTTTATGGAAAATTCGTTATATAGAGGTTCATCTTTTAATATACTTTATAAACCGCATAAAACAAATTTTAAGTTCATAAACACTGTATATTAAAAAAATAATTATTCACACCTTTTTTTTAAAATTAATATATGTTTATTTTATATATCTTACCCATCAAAAAAGAAAGAAAAACTGGGAGGAAAACAGGAAAAAAGAATGTCAAAGAATTCACTGTATTTTCAATATTAAAAAAATAATTTTATACTAAAATTAATGAATTTTAAGAACATTTTATAATTTAAAGCATACAAGTAACATTAAGCATGCATTATTTTAAAATTGGAACACGGGACAATTCCACTGAGGGTGAAAGAGGATATGGAAGATGTTTCTAGCGAACTGGGCAGGGGGGAGGGGTTAAAGGTTGCACTTCTTAGATGAAACGTCCAGAACTCTATTGCTCTAGGCGAGTTAGGATCTAATTAAACCAGTTCAAGATTTACGACCACCACAACATGTGTTAAAGAGAGAATAACTTGAAATTTTTTCAAAAATACTTAAAAAAAA
>BMAV01024795.1:184016-197763 GCA_019973955.1 Trichonephila inaurata madagascariensis
GTTATATAGAGGTTCGACTGTATTTTAATCTTTAATCACGTTTAAAAAGTCAAACTCATTTTCTTGTGCAAAACATACCGGTATGTATTACTCCCTCTGAAAATGATGTCGATTCAATACTACCTGCATTTTATACAATAAACTTACGTACGTTTAAAAACCAATATAATTTTTTTCTGCATTTTCAACTGGGGGTGTTAATGCTAATCAACCACGATCTAATCAGACCAGGAATGCCTACCTCACGCCTGGTGTGCGAGCGAGGCACCAGGGTCAAAATTAGACTGACAGCGGATCAACCAAAATGATACCCGCACATGGTTGGCAAAAAGGGGATCCACTTCATTTCGAAGTTCACCTGACTGAGTGCTAATAACTTTCTTGGAGAGGCAAGGTAGAGGTGTTGGAAAGGCCAAGGTTACCCGGTTGGGACCAACCTATTTTTCACACTGGCCTTGGGTCGTTTCTCTCTTGTGCTTCTCGGTATACCAGCCGGAAAAGTGGCTAGTGTCTGGATATCCATCTCAGGAGGATCTCTCATTAATTGTGGTTTTCCAAAGCCTATGGAAGTCTAGCTTCCCTAATGAGCCAAACTCAGCGATTGGGATTTGGAGAGGTGGGAAGTTTTATCGCGGCGGGGTGCTTGTTTGAAAGTGTTTATTAAAGTCGTTAGAGTTTCTCGACTTGATAAAATCGTTAATTTCGAATACTTAATCAAAAGAAACGACTGGAATTTAAACGAACAAGAAAGTAGTTTTATAGCATACTTTATTATTCAGGACATGAAAAAAAAAATGAAGATAAAAATAAATGTAATTGCTGGGAGTTATAGAACGGAATTCTATTTTAAATTAAATATAGAATACGAATAAATAGACAAATAATTCAGATATAATTAGTTAATATTTTTAATCTGCTAAGCGTCTAGGTCTAATATTGTGATTTATTGAGATGTTCCCAGTTTATCTATTTCAGGAAGAATAAGCCAACCATTATTTTTTTATTATATTTTAAGTAAAAAAATAATGATTACACGTTCAAATACAGCTCTGAGGACTTGAAAATGCAGCATTTTTTGCTATTTTAAAAAGGAATGTGTTCTAAAAATTTTTTTCAAAGAACTGAAACTATTGCACTTATTTATGATATGTATGTTTTTTTTAAGTAAAAACAGTTTTTAAAGATCTATCTTTTGCGTAAGTTTAAATCCAGCATTTCTTAGTTTAAAACTATTCTCGAATCTTCGGTAAGTTTCATTAAAATTTGTGAGCAATCAGTGCGCCCAACCATTCGCATCAAAAGACCTGACAAACAAGGTCAATAAACAAAGAATTTAAAGAACTTTTCAATTTTTTCACAAAATTCAGTGGCGTTCACAAGTGGTGTCGGGAGTTCAACCCTCCAATTTCTATAGACCAGGGGTGGCCAACTCAAATGACCTCGCGGGCCACTTCGGAAGAACCTTACGATCCCGCGGCCGCATATAAAAATGTTTCATTATATTAGATTTGGATCCATTACAAACATTTGTCGGAGTGAAAATTCAAAACAGACAGGTATATTATTATTGTTTTCATTGTTTTTCATGTATACAAACATAGATAGTATAATAATAATGAAATGATCAAATAATGTTTAATTTATTTAATTAGTGAGATATCTGTTTCTTAACTCTTTCACATAGTTTATGCAAGTCGATCTCAATGCATGTGTATTTGCGTATCGTAATTGATGTTGCAGATTTCCGTGTGTTAAGTTTGAGCACGATTTATGTTTGATAACTTTCAATTTAGAAAAAAAAAGAGATTCGCAGTAACAGAAGCAACGTGATAAAATAATAACAGTTATGGGATTTATTTTTAACTCTTTAAACAAAAAATATTGTACAAAATAGTCGAATTTTGTAAAGTTGTAAAGAATCTCGCGGGCCGCAAAATTATTCCAGGCGGGTCACATGCGGCCCCGGTTGGACATCCCTGCTATAGACAAACGAATTTTTAACTTTTACGAGAATACACCTCAGCACTTTCATTTATGTGTTTTTTAGAATAAACCCCCCTTCCCCCTTCTCATAAGAGAGACTTGTGTACGCCACTGACAAAATTACCCGTCTTTTTTCTATTGATTTCTGAATAGAATTTGCTAGGAAGTTTTTACAAAATTGCTTTATAAGGCAGATAATTTTGTATAAACGCCAATTGATCCAATATGGCATCATCAGTTTCTGAAACTCTCATTGAAAAGGTCCTTATAAAGTAAACATTCAAATGAATTCTTTCCTGTCAGCTAGTCATAATCGTACACCAATTAGAGAATAATCCTGACATGATTCATGTGCCGTAACTAATTCATCCTGTGTGGGCGATCTTCTCGCCTAGGGAGTCAAAATGACTCTGACTTCCGCCCTCAGTATGTAACAACTTTTGCTATTTGTTTTGAGGTTTACAAGAATTTCCCGAGAAGTAAATGCTACCAGAAACCCGAAAAATATTTATTGATGCCGCTTTTCCAGATCTCAAAATCTTGTTAAGAATATGACGAAAAAAACTTTAAGTGAGAATCCAAAGTATGTTGGATTCGTTTTTTAATGATTTAGGAATGATGAGAAAAATTTATATGTATTCATGTTTTGGGACAAGAAACTTTATTTTCTTTGCAAATAAATTTTTATTGTTTCATCGAAATTTTATACTTTTAAAACGCGCGATGTTTGTTTTTATCGGTTCCTTTAGGGCATTATTTTAATCTGTTGTTTACTCAAATTAATTAACAAATATACTAACTGTGATAATAAAATACAATATACAAAGAGAAAAAAAGTGGCACAGTTAGTAAACGAATAAGAAAATAATGTAAGGAGTTCTCAGAATTTTTACAGGAAGATATGATGCCCACACATTTTTACATAAAGTTTGTATTAATTACACATATCAACGAATTTTTTTAAAAAATAATAACCTACATTGGAATTTGATATGATTTCTATATGAGTCATATATAAATCTACCTAAGAAAACAAAATGCTTGTAGTGTTTTGAGTGAAGTATATATTGTACTGATAGAGAAGATGAAGCCCAGTGGCTGAGTAATAGTGTATCGCCCTTCCACACCACATGTCCAGAGTTCAAATCCGGGCTGGGCAAGGTCGACTCAGTCTTTTATCCTTTCAGTGGGTCGATAAATAAGTACTAAGCTTGCTTGAGGAACTGAACACTGGGGCTTTCGCGTCAGACTGACCACTTGACCGAAACATCTGCACATGCGCCCCAGTGCCTAAAATCACGAAAACTAAGGTAGGCCTTGGCCCTCATGTGTGTCTGGGCTGTTGCGCTACTGACTTTAGTTCAGTTCAGACAGTGAAGATAATATTGATTTTTATTTTTCAAGCAGATTTTAAAAAAAATACATTTTAATGTGTGACGGTCAGTGAAAATGTTTCCTATTTATTACAAAATAAACTTAATCTTACATGCTTTTTCTCCATCTTTTGGTGCCTAAGATCAAGGGATTTTATTAATATACTGCTCATTTCAATTTGAAACAATTGTTACGGCTATCTTCAAGTTCTTCGACTAATCATCTAGAGCAGGGGTGGCGAACCTTTATGGATCAACGTGCCATTTTTTTCTAAAAAAGTGTTTAATGAGGTATAGACGTGCCGTCAAATAATTTTGACTTGTGATTATTGGGAAAATAATAAAATTAAGTACTAAGAACATAAACCTCTCTATTTACTACGGAAAAATACCCTTTGTAGTACAGTTGTAAATGTTTTAGTTATACATGTTATTGTGGGAACGAGAAATAACTTATATTTGGATTGTAAAATGCTACCTTTAGTAGAATGCATGCTTAACTGAAGTCATCTGCCAATCGCGGATTTTAGTCAATTATTTTTGCTGTGGCTCACTTTTTTGACAAGAGGATTTGATATTTGTTTCAAAATGCCGTTTTACAGACGATGTTCTGCACACCACTATTCTAGATCATAAAACACACACCGCTTTGTCGCCTTTACTAATAATGCCATATTTCTAGATTCACCAAATTTGAAATTCTCTTTTACACTTACTATCTTGTCCTTTTTATTCCTTTGCTGAACTAGCCATGTTAAATAACGCTTAAAAATCGCAAATATAACACAAATAAACTTTAAAATACAGTTGAGACAATGAAATCGACTATGTTATATGTAGACAAACTTTGCCACATAAGCAATTGTAGTCCAGGACGTAACTAAGGTAAGACAATAACAAACGAGTGTGCTCCTACCGCAACTGATCACTCGCGTTTGTTCGTAATATTTCATAATGAACTTTGTTATTTTGAAATAAAATGCAAACCATTTTCATCACTGGCGTGCCCAAAATATTGTGTCACGTGCCATTAATGGCACGCGTACCAGGGGTTCGCCATCCCTGCTCTAGGGCTCTTTTCCGTAAATTGTTTGATTTGAGAACATCTTTTTGCAAAGGAACCGAGATTTATGCAGATGACTGTTATTATTTAAAGTTAAGTGAATCAAATTTGTGCAGGAAGATAGCAGAAAGCTGTGTTGATGCAAGTTTGATACAGTACGACTTACAGGAAACTTGCGGTTCGAGTCCTTGAAATTGAGCTGTTGTCTGTGTTTCTAGATAAGCATCTTTAGTAATAATTAATGGACAGAGAGAGAGTTGGAGAGAATAGATTAACACTCATTCGTTTCCATTAGCTATCGTAAAAATTATTATTAATTGAAAGTGATAGTTTGTTTTAGGGATGTCTATTCCTTCTGATAATCCTCAGACCAAGGCAAGGGGAGGATAACTACACAATCCATTTTCTCATTATACAAATTTTTTTAATGTACACCTCTCATAGTTTCACAAATAAAACTAAAATTCCCTTTTTAATTTAAAAAGTTGCTTGATTATTTAATAACTCTAAATTTTAAGGATGCAATACAATAAATAGGTACTTGCTCTTATAATCATAGTTATATAAAATACTCCGTTATTTCTCCACTTGAAAAAAAGTACGCAGTTTACTTTCTGTTCTTCACATGAGGTGAAAATAGTGTCATATAAGAATTATAACATTCACTGGATGGTAGCATTCATAATGCTGACTAGATTAAAGCCTATATATATATATAAGAAAGGCACTTCAGACATTAGAAGCCCTTAGCTACCTTATGCCAAACATTATTCCTCATTTTTTCAATCTAAAGTGCTGTATGGAAAGTATCTGAAAGCTTTAAGGAACATTAAAATGGTTCTGGACAATGGTTCAATAAATAAGTAACTTTAAGGCAGCAGAATTAAATATTGCGAGTTTTCTTCACTTCAATTTTTAGTTAAGTAACATTTGGAATTCCGAAATCTTCCACTGGTAATAACCTCTTGCCATAATTTCAACAGTATTCATAAGACAACCATTTCCAAGACGCCTAAATCCCACATTTTTCACCATATCTCGGTGCAGACGCATTAAATTCGACGTTCTTCATACAGCCTGTTTCATTCTAAACCGGTCGCAGGGAAAACTCGTGCCTGTCCCACATCTCTGCAGAGAGGGGGGAGGGAGAAAGCCGCATTCGCTGCGAATCGTTTTGCTTATCAGATGAGAAAGCGTGAAAAGTAACATCATTATAACGTAATTGCTGCCAACGTTCTGTACCTCTTCGCCTTCTACTCTGCCGCAGATATCGGCGCCTCAAGGTCAGAGGATGGCATTGAATGACCGCCTTTCGAATATCGTACAGCAGGTCCTACCAATATATCGGCACAGGAATCTATACATTTTTTATTTTTATTTTGGGGGAGGGCCAGCGGAAGGAATTAGTTAAATGACATCGTAGTCTGCGGTATCTGATGGAATTAACAATTGTTGTACCGCCTGAGGTGTTGGAAACTCTTACCAAAAGGCGTTGGGTGTAAGATAAATTTGAATACTAATTCATTCTATCTGTAGATAGACATACTTTGCAGTTATTCTTATTCAGGTAGTACTTGCTAGTGTTAGATGTCGATTAGGAGATAGACGCTGCTTCATACCAAACGAAAATAGATCCTTGCAGCTAGAGGATTTTACGTAATATAAATACTGATTGCTTGTTCTTTTTTTTTTTTTTTTAATTTCGTGTGGACTCAGTTTGGATTCTTTTTTAAAAAACTGTATAGAAATTTAATCCTTCTCTTCAATTACTTGATTTTTCTTCCCAGATCTTAAACAAGATAAAAAGAAACCCCGGTTTCACATATATTGTAAGTTTGCGATATAAATGTTGTTAAAATAAAGAATTAATGATCTAAGACGTACATGAAAAAAAATAATAAAAGAAAAAAAAAATTAGAATGGAAATGTAAATAAAATAAAACTAAAAATATAACGTTTTTGCTCCATAATGTAAATTCATGCTGTACAGTGGCGCACACAAGGGGGGAGTACTCGGGTCCGGACCCCCCTCCCAATTGCCTCAATTTTTTTTTTCGATTGATAATAATCCTATGAAAAAGTAAGTAAGATTTAATTAAGTATGTGTTATTTATAATTAATTTTATTAATTAATGCTAATTATTTCGTCAATAATTAATATTTACTGTTTTTGTTCCCGAAAATCGACAAAATCAAAAGAATATGTTGGGCGGCATATTGTAGCATTGCATGAGAATAATGGACTTCCGACCCTGGACCCCCCTCCCCCCCGGAAAAATTTTTGGGTTTGCCACTGATGCGGTATAATAGTTTGAGTTTTTTTTTTATTAGATGTTATTTATAGATTATAATAAGTCTTCTAAGAATTAAATATGGCCTTTTCATTCTAAATTCTTAAAATAATAATAATAAAATAAAATAAAAATCCTTGATTGGTTTAAATGATGTTTCCAAGAAATCCAATAAGATTATAGCAAGTTTGTGACTTTTTAGAAGATAGAGTGGAGAAAATGGATAGTACATAATGAAATTAAAATAACAGTTTAACAATATAAACAAATTGGAATCAATGAGGCATTTTGAATTTAAATATCTGCAATTAATTACTTTTGTGGAGATTAAAATACGATGAAACAAACGAAATCAACACTAGATTGCCCAAGGAAGTCATTTTGACTGCTTTTTAATTTCAGATAGAAAAACAATTACATATATAATGCACGATTCTTTAAAAAATTTTTAGAATATATTTTTTTCCTAAGTGAAGTAAATTTTTTTATAATTGTTAATATTTACTATAATAACTTGTGCTATGACTAAGTAATATAAGAAATATTAAATGTTAATTTTAAACAAATGTCTACATATTAATCATTCTTTCACAATGCAGTCATTTTGACTGCTTTTGGGCAATATAGGTATATACTAAGTTCCAGTCTTTCTAGTGTTAAAGACCAACGATTTAAAGATTCATACGTTGTTTTAAAGTAAAATAAATGAATAATGAATATGAAAATGAGAGATTGTGACAAGCCCCTTTCCATCCATCCCAATGCCTACCACCTAAACGAATCGAATAAATAATTTCTCCAAGGCATTTCTAGACTCTCTTGGATACTGTCAAAGAAATTACCAACAACTATTGATGATCAAAAATCATACACATAGCGTACACACCAAGCTACTTAAGTTGGATTTTGCATATTTTTTTATAATTTTTATTTAAATGTTCGTTTCTTTAAAATAAAAGTCATGAATATTGTTTTCTTCATAAAAGTTTTCTTAAAGTACGTGACTATCATTCTTATAAACAACGAAATTTGTTGTTGCTGCCCTTTTTTAATAGCGATTTTCAAAAAAAAAGTTGAACCTTAACTTTGGGAGGTCAATGCATATATCTCCAAAATAAAAATAATCTTTATTTTTTTATGAATATTTTCTTCATTCCCTAAGTAGGGTTACTAAAATTTGTTAAAACTTTTTGCTTATCAATCTAAACATGTTTTATGTACGACTTTAGATAGAGTCACATTTTGGATAAAATTAAAAATTATCAAAACTCTATTTGAATGCGTATAACGACCACAAATTAGATACTTCAGAGCGATTTAGCAATTTATTTTATAGGCAGAAACTTTTAACTAATATTCCTTTGTCTACGGATAGCACCAAAAAACATAGCAGAGTTTTTCTCTGAAATTTATTTTCAAAACCAAATAATCATAAAAATGTAAAAAAAAAAAAGCTCAAAATATATTTAAAAGCTGTTTTTTATTTTATTAAAACTGTTTATCATTTTTAAGTTTGATTCCGAAGAAGATACACTTCTACAGTAAACCAAACATTCTATAAATTTTTGTATATTAGTAGGATTATATTTTTCTAATTTTATGAGCAAAGCAATTTCAAATAGTTAAAAGTTAAAGGAATACCAGAGGAGATGAATACATTACAAATAAATGATACAGACAAAGATTTCAGTGAATGTAATAAGTTACAGTATTTTTCCTTTCCTTTTATAACATTGCAACCAACGTTTATAATTATAACGAAATGAAAGGAAGGGAAAAAAACCAGTAAATATGAGTAAACTTTTAAACGTACATATGTTAACTATATTTAAATAATTCTCAGGAACAATATGAATAGTTTAATATTTAAGAATTATTGAAAACATTACATACAATAACACACACAAAAAAAAGGTTATTATATTGATACATAATAATGTTTGATAAGAGAATTCAAAGATCCAGGTTCAGCTAAAATACTACGGATTTGAATTTAGATTGCCATAAATATTCTAATGTAAATAAATCTGAATGCATACTAAGCAATGTGTTCATTTAACATTTACTTAATCTCTGGAATGTTTATTAATATAATCAGGATTTTTTTGCTACATATATAATAGAACAAGCACAATTGCATTCAGCTTTGAGCCTTATAACCATAGTTATTTTTTCATTTTTAGTTTTTAAAGATCAAACGATTTTAAGTCATTTCAATTTCCAGAATCTGGCATCAGTAACTGCATTTTCTGTTTCTTTAAGGATTAGGAATATTTAATTACAATTCTACGCAAAATTTCAATTTTCTTTTTATGCTGATGAGACTTGCTTGTCATCTCCTCAGTTATTACTGACAAACAGAAAAAAAAAAGCGTACAGAAGAGAACAAACCATGAAATTAAATCTGTGAAAAAAATTATGCAATTTATTTTCTAATGTATATTAAACTAAAAAAGCAATCTTCATGTAATTAAATAATCTACCACAAACTTATATATGCTAAATTCATAGACAGAGGCATAGGTAATGATTTCGCTCGTAAATTCTCTTGTTATTCTGAAATCGTTTATTCCTTAACACTAATTAGGGTTAAAAAAAGTCGAGGAAACCTTACTAATTTGCATTCCAATTCGCTTTATTATTAGTGTCTGAATTGACTAAATTTCCATGTCGACATTTCTGAATGACGGATAATTTTAATACGTATATACTTTTTCTTTATCGATATTTTTGGGAACTTTTTTTATTATTATTACTCACATCTGAGTGACAGCAGAATAGGATTTTCCGTCGTTCTTCTATCCACTTTATAAGAAGTCAAGGGAGAAAATAATAATAGAAATACCAATAAAAACAAGAACCCAATTTCGTCTACTTCGATGACAGATTATACAATAAGTCAAAGTTGCAGATGGTGTTAAGTTTTTCGCAGAAGGCTGTATAAAAAAAAACATGAAAGGAAAACAAAATCACATGTATGAAAACTAGAAAGGGGATCTGTCTATGTGTTCGGATGGAATTATAATTTGGGACGAAAAAAATATAGCTAAATAGCGATGAAAACTCTTTTAATTGGCTTATTGTGTGAGTAGTCTTCTTGGAATTTAAATCTCGATGTAAAATTAACGTAGTTTTTCATTTGCCAAATTTTTCTCTGAATTATAGTGATGCTTATTTTGATGTATTGTGAGGTCTTTTGAGGAAAGAACGCATCCTTTTGTTGTACATTATCATTATCATTATTATTGTTTCGAGGCGGAATAAGAGGTTGAAAAAAGAAAAGCAACTAATTTGAAACAAATTAGAACGGCAAACATCTTCGTTTAATGAGTAGTACATTTAATTAAAGAATGGCTTTAGTTAATTAATTATAAATGACAGTAGTACATTGTTTCATTTTTATCTCTAAAAAGTCTTAATAAAAATAAGAGTTGAATGATAATTAATTAAAACTATCTAGATCAGCGTTTTTCGTTTAAAAACAACTCAGAAGGAGTAATTATGAAATGTTTGTATCTTTTTATTTGAGTCAGAATGTTGTTATTCAAAACATTGATATTTTCAATAGTAAATTTTAAAGAAATAAAGATATTTTGTTCCTTTATTTAGCAATTTTACTAGCAAGAAACAAAATTTTTTTTCTGAATTATAAATTTTATTGATGAAGGATGATAAGAATTGTACAGAGACGCTTTTTTCTTTTTATATGTTCTTTTTCTTTCTCTCTTATATTTTTTGACTGAATGCTTTTGGACAAGTATATATTTATTAATATTTTTAAAGTGCCATACTGGAATACGAAAATATCAATTTCTATGTATAGAAATATTATTTTTTTTTAATCGCAATAATATATTAGTTTGTGATAAATCTAATACCATTTTACACTTAATAATTTTATTAGTCATTGTATTCAACATGGATACCCTATTAATTTTTTTACAATTACATTTTTAATAGGTTTAAGTTAAATGACAAAGTGCAAAAATATTTGCATTAGGTTTTAATTTTTTTTTTTCTATTTTTCATCTATACTGTTATTTATTCCTCTCATTAACTTTAACTATGCAGTTACTCAATTATCTACATAAAGTCACAAGATGGCTCTAAAAATGGTTCTTTTATATAAAAAAAATTTAATATATTTTATTTTATATTAGAATTGCTATATATCATTGGAGGTCTTCTCTCATTCCAATAACTTCCTTGTCAATATTTTATGTCTTTAAGAATATATATAGACTTACTTTTATATTTGATCTTATTTTTACTTTTATACGATGCTACTCTTAGTTCGTTTTGTATTGCTGCGAAATATTAACATGGTGATGTGTTAACGTGTGGTAAGTTTACTTATCTTAACAGTATTTCATACAAATATTTTTAACTCTATATTAGAGTAAGCAGTTTTTATTAATTTTTCCTGTTATATTTTATTTAATTAGCATTTTATTTCCTAATAATTACATACTTATAAAATTTCTTCCTTTCCCTATAGCCCAGCAGTATAGGCAAATTACAGGTGAAGGTTGACTGGCTAAAAAAAATTGTTTAATCACGCATTCTTGGTTGCTAAGGCCAAGAGTTTGCAATTGTAGTACTGTGGCTAATATATTTCTTACTCTCTATTCTGTCTAGTTATACTTAAGATTGCAACTATTTGTATGTATCATTATGGATTATATATATGTAGTGTAAATTCTCTCTAACCGAATCAAACAAAACCGAAAAAAATTGAGAGTGTAAGAAACCAAACATAGATTGATGTATGAGAAATTAAAATTTATATATATATATATATATATATATATATAAATTTTTTATTTATATATATACACATATAAATAAAAATGAAGTGTCTGTTTGTAATTTGAAATTAACAGCTTTTTACACTAAATGCATTTAAAAGTATATAAGGTACTTATATGAAAAAATCAATTTTTAAAATTTTTGTCTGTCTGTCCGTCTATCTGTTTGTTCCGGCTAATCTCTGAAACGGCTGTAGCAATTTTGACGAAACTTTCACTGGCAGATAGCTAATGTTATAAGGAATAACTTAGGCTACTTTTATTATAGAAAAGGGTTTAAAAATTAGGGTTTCGCGAAAATAAAATTAAAACCAATGAAATGGTGAACAATATCCGTCTCAAATAGGGATAATTTATTTCAATCGACAGTGTCAAAGGTCATGCATCCCTCTCACCCCTTGCTTGCTGCGGCTTCGTTTCATCCAACCCAGTCCTCACCCCATCGACAGTGTCAAAGGTCACGCGTCCCTCTCTCCCCTCCCCCCTTCTTGCAGATTCGTTTCACCCTACTGTTTTTTAAACCTGTTTTGAACTGACTATTGCATAGAAAGAGATTGTTCATTAAATTTAATATTGTATGTAGAGAGATTGTTCAATAAATTCAATATTGTATATAGAGATTTAATATTAACGTATTACACATTACGGGCGTTATAAATTTTTTAAAAAATCTTTTTTATCAGCTGTTATATCTACAGACTTAAAATTAAGCAAACATGGTTTTTTATTTAGCTGAGATATGCAAAAAGCTTTTTGTTTAATTTACAATTCCCGTAAAATTAACTCATTAAAAACTCCTTTATCCTTCAGTCTGTATTGTTTAATTTTTCAATTCACCCGTGCGAAGAACGGGTATACCAGGTAGTATATATATAAGGTTTTTGCATAAGTAACAAAGTATTTTTAATAAGCAACCTTTCAAAAGAGAGAGAGAAATGAATATATTTTATTTATAACATTCTTTCTAATTGTTACAATTGTCATTTCTATACTGTTATTCATATTGGCATTTATAAATCGATATCATTATTTATATCGTCATAATTGCCTTACTATAGTTTCAACTAAATGTGTATGGTATTTTTTTTTCAATAAAAGTATCCTCTCCCTCTTTTGGTCTAATGAACGTTCATTTGAAAGTCTAAATTTAAAAAAAGTGAAAGTAAAAAATAATTACCTAAATTACATAAATGTTTCATTTCTTCAATAAAACTACGGTGAGACATAGTTGTATAAAATGTTTTTAAAACAGATTTTGTACTTTATTCATACAATTATTAACATAATATCGTTTTTTCAATAATCAATTTATCAAACATTTCATATTCTATTTGTAAAATGGAGAATACATTGCTTCCTATTGAAAATAAAAAAAATACTTACTTTTTTTATTTGTACTACAATTTAGCTACTTGTTTCACAAATCTTTTTAAAATATATATAGAAATAAAGAAGGTGTGTAATTTAGAAAAAAGAAAGTTCCTTAATATATTTATAAAATAAATACACATGTACCATTCAAAGTTTACAATTTTTAAACATAACCAAAATAATCATTAAATTTTTTCTTTGTTTTTTTAAAGAAAGTTGGAGAAGCGTATAAGAGTAAATTTTTTATGTTCTGATTTCACTATTTAATAGATAACATAATTTTCTGTTATTTTCACAAATAACAGAAGAAAATTTCTTACCGCTTTATACCTTGAAGCAGATAACATGTTTTAGCTAATTTCTTTTATTATTATTAGCCCTTTTTTTTGTCTGTGTGTGTGTACAGTTTTTTCCTACTGTAACAAAACTCTAATTACTATAACTCTATTAATATCAAGTAGCGAAATTTGCAAATAGTTTAGCGTAATATCCATGGCAGACACAAAAACTATAAATAAATAAATTCAAAACGTTAAAATAGGATTAAATGATGAGAATTTCGAATTTCTGAAACATTTCTATGCAGAAAAAACGCCCTTCTTATCTTAAACTGGAACCGAAGATATTTCAAATGAATTTTTGTAAATGAAGATATTTTTCTATCAAATTTTTGCTTAATTTTAAAGAATGGATTCTAAACCCAGAACACTTTATCAGACAGAAAAAGCATTATTACATTGTGACCGCTATCGTATAGATCGTATAGTCGTTATATATAGTCGCTATCGTTTAGTCGTTTCTTAAACCATGGGTAGTGTGGCGGTGTGATATCTATATGAACTAGTACCAACATCACGC
>BMAV01024795.1:201439-252970 GCA_019973955.1 Trichonephila inaurata madagascariensis
AAAGTATATTTTTGAGCGAAGCAGAGACGGAAAATTCATCGTGATTTCAGAGAATGGAATTTCATCTTAATTCGATTATTGTTTGCTTACTTAATCGAGAAAATATTATAAGCATATAGAGATAGTTAATTGGAAATACATGGAGGGAGAAAATTAAATGGACTGTAACACAAACACAAACAATACGAAATAAAATTCTAATTCAACGGAGTCTATATCCCCCAGAAATTTTTATAGTATCAGTTCTCGAATAAAATGATAATCGAAACAACAAAGAAAGTAAACGTTATTTAAAAAGTAAATTATTTTATCTTTTTCATGTTATTTTATCCTTTTAATTTATAAAGTGTAATGGTGATATATAGTAATTTATTATTTTAGGTTTAAACAATAGCATTGTAATAGAACTGGAAACAAAAATGCATACATTGGTGTTCAAAATTAAGAGAAATTTCACTTTTAGTTGACTATCTACAGAAGTACTGAACAGATTTTAATGAAAATAAGTATCTGCTTAGGTTGATGTTGTACAAAAAATTACCTTTTGACAGTTGTGGTAGACATGCATAAGAATCTATACGGCCTATATAAGCGTACTAAATGTTAAATGGGAGGTTACAAAATAGAACAAAATTGAATTGACTGGGAGCATGGTTACTTTTTTCAGTTATGAACGTTACGCAACGGGAATCCAATAGGACAATTTATATCTTCTTATGGCAATTAGTTACACTTCTTCAGCAACACAATTCTCAGATCCTCGATGGTTCTGAGAATGAGAAGGAATAGCAACGGGGCCTTCAAAAGGCCTCCCAAATATACCCGTCAATGAGTTAAGATGTGAGATCTGGCTGTGTCCAATCTGACCTAAAAATGACATTGAATTTGTTTGCCATATTAACTTCACGTGGATGACTTGTTCATAAAAATGAAACCAGAACCCACTGCATCCCTTTAAAGGCGAACTTAGGTCTCCAAGATTCTGTGTGTCCTTGTACCTCACAACAGTACACAGACTCTGATAAAGACACTGTGGTTTGTGTATTCGTCTAATATGGTGCCTACCCAGACCAGTAAACCTCCGTTGCCAGAACGGTCTCTTTCTTGGACGTTGGAGAACGTATTGAAAATCCCTAATTCCCTTCAGATGAAGATACGTTGAGAACAGTGGTTAGATTGAATCTGGAATTCTTCTACAGTAAGAGTTGTGCGCAAAATATAAATAACAACATTAAATTAAGAATCAGGTCTCCAGCAATCTGCACATGAGATTGGTCCGCCTATAATTTCCCAAGGATTGGCACCTTATTTCACTATCCAAATTTTTGCGGTTATTAATTTTAATAGCTTGCTTTTGAATTTTTTGCAGAGTGCCAAAAAAAAAAAAAAAAAAAGACACAAAGAATGTTGCCGACCCGCGCAAGCGAGCGAAGTGGTGAAATTGTTACTACGTGTCTATAAAGCATTTTACTCTAAATTTGCAACGCACGCTCACTGTACAGTGTACACTAACGTAATTGACAGAAAAAATTTGTAGCTAGGTTTGAAAGCATTGGTTTTACCTTTTTTTTGAATTTTTTCAACAACATCGACGAAATATCTGAATTCTTTTATATTTGAGCATTACTGTAGTTTTAGTTGTCCAGCAAGAAAATTTTATGTCTCAATTCAGGGTGTTTTCGGAAAGCATTTAAGGCAATCTTCTACGGCTTTAAATTCAAATTTGTCCTTTTAAATATATTTAATTTCTAAAATTTAAAAAAAAATCCTTAATTTGTTTGTGTGTGTGTGTGTGTGTGATTGGTACATCTTAATTTATCTATGACGATTTGAAATAATCGACGTTGCCACGTTTCCCGACTTTGATAACTTCTAGTACTTATATTTTAATCAAAAAAGGAACACGCTTTGGCTTAAAAAACATTAAATTCCCATTCACAACTCCATATACTTCAATTAATAATTGCTAGTCGTACTGTCGCAATATCTAAAATTAAATTAAAAACTTACTAATATCTTGATTATCAAGTTCTTTCGAGGGCTGTATTTAAAAAAAATGACAGAAATAAAACAGGACGACAAATAAGAAAAGAATATTTGTTACACAGAAAACATGATTAGAAAAAGTAATTAAATACCAACTACACACGTTGTAGTCCTCAACGATAATTTTCTTGTTATTAAGCTTTCCAAAGTGGCACTGATCTCAACACAAACAAACTCTCCTGAGATCAGTTAGCTCTCTTAATTGCACCCCACACCCACAGAAAGAGAATGAACAATAAGATAAATTCGTAGTCACGAACTGAGTAGCTTTGCGGATGTATCTAGATCGTGGCCAGATTAGACGAGGATAATTCTACACTAGCAGAAAATTAATGTCAGCATTAGGATCTCACTTCTTTTCGATGATATTAAGACGTTCTCTGAGACCTCAAAGGGTTTCTGATTTTAATGGGGGAATTTGGAATGATGAATTTTCTCCCTCCCCTCTCCATACACACTTATGACAGTTGTTAGTGGGAAATGAAATCATGATTGAGCGAATTAAAACCTGACATGTTTTATACGGAATGAAAAGGTAGTTTGCAGGTGGAAAGACATAAATAATTGTTAAGCATCTCTGCTTAGTTATAGTAATTAGGCGTTAATGATAAGCATAAAGAGAGATGTAAAAGCTGAGTTACCAGCCTAAATTTTGCAAGTGTCTGGTACTTTTTTTTTTGTAATACTTTAGCAAAAAAAAATTTAAGATCATAAATATTTATTAACTGCTCATATTGACAAGTAAAATCAGAAATAAATGTAAATATACTTGAAAAGCCGCACAAAAAATTTCTCTGTTGTCGAATTGGGAAACGGCTTACATGACATTTTTTAAGTGTGACCTTCAGAAAAATGACTTGAGTTTTTCCTTTCAAAAATGAAATAAGAATAAAAAATTTAAATAATGAAAAAATTAATAGACAGCGGAAAAAAAATCTTAATCATTTTTGCTCAGTCTTGAACACATGTTACAATAAGTAAATATATTTTCTCAAATTCTTTTAAGGTATCCGACTATGTTCGGAACCGTGATTTTAAAAAAGCACATAAATGGATAACTTTCATGATATTTGGTTTCACTTAGACTAGAATACATGTATAAAATTGTTTTAAGGACATTTTGACAAAAAAAAATTATTTAAATACAATATTTTGGCAAAAAATTAACTTAGAATAATCTGTTTTAAAAATATTCTACTTTTGTGAAAAATGCTTCTATTATTTTAATGTTTTGCCTGTATATAACTCGAACCACTTTACAGAGGCTCAACTAAGATTTTTGAAAAATTCACATTATTTTCAGAGTTACCACCATTTGAAATAATTATCGGCGCTTTTTTTCTAAAAATTGCTCCTCTCTGTTGTCGTAAAATATGGATAAACCCACTTCTAAGTTATATATTTCAAAAATTCTCGTTGAGCCTCTGTACAGAGGTCTGAGCTATATACAGGCAAAACATTATTATGATAGAAGCATTTTTCACAAAAGGAAAATATTTTGAAAATGGGTCATTCTATGTTCATTTTTTGTCAAAATATTGCACTTAAAGAATTTTTAATTGTAATACTATTCTTACAACAATTTTATATTCATTTTTTAATCTAAGTGACACTAAATATCATAAATATTATCCATTAATACGCTTTTGCAAAATCACGGTTCCGAACGTAGTCGGATACCTTAAGCAAATGTTTTTTTTATTTCAAAAGTGAGTTAATTTTCTATAAGTATATTTCGGAGCCGTGGTAGCCTAGTGGTTATGGTCACGAGCTCGTGGCCGGCATGTCGCGGTTTTGAGTCCTGGTACCACTGAAAGCGTGCCTTATTAAGGGTCTGATGAACCTTAAATCTGTCCAGCTCAAAGCCCACCCGTGGCATGGTGTGGTAGTTTGGAAAGGGGGTGCCATTTATGGTCTTTTTTCGTAACTTGACTGAAGCACAAATTTAAGAGATCCTTCAATGAATTGAAAAACATGTTTTCTCTTTAAATGTTTCTCTCCTGTCTTTATATACAGTGGTGTCCAAAATTGTGGACACTTTTTTAAGTTATGTTTTTTAAGTTTGTATGCTTATACAAAATTTTACGTTGTACAAAATGCTAAGTATTTTATATCATTTTAAAGAGACTTTAATACTAAATTCAATACAAAAAAGAAAATTCAAATATTTGAGATACAAAAAAAAGTTATGCTGCAATAACTGTCGATATACATTAGGTACCCATGAAATAAAAAGAAAACTAATTGAGGATAAATTGTTTCCTGGCATCATGTAATAATAAAGGAAGAGCTTAAAACCTTTTTCAGCTCAATGAAACATCGATGTGAAGCTTTAATAAAGAATAAACGCAACCTCACTAAGCTCTGATAGAGCTCACTGCTATTGTCATCATCCAATGTGTAACGACAGTTATTGCTGCACAACTTTTTTTGCGTAGCAAATATTTAAATTTAATATAAAAAAATTAAAATGATAAAAAATACCTAGCATTTTGTGTGTGTGTGTGTGCACAACGTAGAATTTTCTATAAGCATACAAACTTAAAAAACATAAGAGTTTAAAAAAAGTGTCCATAATTTTGGCCACCACTATATATGTATATTTATACTTTTTATCTTCGGGTCTGTTATTGTTGTTCGTTTCATCCTGGGATACATACGAGACGAGAGATAGATGAACAGATACATACAATACAAACACAGAAGAATATAGACTTTATTATAAACGATAATCCCAGAATAAAACAGAATGGGTGTGCTTCTTTTCATTTGAGACGGGAATTCATTTCAGGCTCAGGGGACCAACTTCTTTTCCCAAAGATACATCCATGCTTTATTCGGAAGTCAAACCCGAATCGATTCGATTACAAGCCGAGGATCATAACCACCATACTGGCTGAGCAGCTGTCTTCAGGTATTTGTAGTGCATTTGTTTTGGACAATTTTATAATTTCAGATGTATTTGTTAGAATGCTGGAATATGTATATTCTTTTTTCCTTCTCTTACCCTTTATGTTTTCTTTTTATTATTTTTAGCTTTGTATATTTGTACATGTATATCAGGGGCGTAGCCGCCGCCGTATCAGCCGTATCAATGATACGGGGCCCAACACGTGTAACACAGGGGTCTCAACAGCCCCACTAACAGGGCGCTTATATCTGAAAAAGGGCTCAGAAGCAATTTTGATACAGGGCCTACTCAGAACTAGCTACGCCAGTGATGTATATCGTACGTATATGGTGCAGTTGTGTAAACTTAATGTGGACTGCTTCAAAAATTGTAAACTAAAATTTTGTTCAAAAAGACTGTACGTGGGGGTTGATGTTTCCGGGTTATTAGTTTTTAGCCCTAAACCCCTTTCGGGTGATCACTGGGCATTCTGCAAAATAGCCCTGGTGTTGTTTCATAGGGAGACGTTAATACAACTCTCTTTCATTCAAAATATTTCGATATTTTCTTAAATTCCTTCAAATATAAAATTAAAATATTTCTTTGTTTCATAAAATTTAATATTCGTACAATAGTATGAAGTACTATTTATGAAAGAAAAAAAACTATTCGAAATCGTGTATAATTGATCTCTACTCGTTTTGGATAAGAAATGCATGATGCAACACAGATAAATACTTGTAATTTATGTTTTTTATATATTAATTGGATTTGATTTCCTTTTTGCATTTTATTAATATTTCTTTTTTAATACATTTAATTCCGTGTTGATGGAAGAAAAAAAAAAGAACAAAATATTCAGGAAAATCGAAGACGTAAAAGTAATTAAAATAAATTCGCGAGAGACTTAATTATACACAATTAAATTGCAAATTAATTGTGAATGTTTTTCAAGGTTCCGTCAAGAAAAACAATTTCTTTCTTCTATTACCTGTCGAAAATTTCCTTTTGCCGCCGTGAAAAAGCAAAATTTTCGAAGGACGAGACATAAGAGTGATATAGCCGAAAGTAATGATGGGTAGAACTAATGAAAGGTTACCATAATTGCAATTTAATAGAAATCCTCGGAGGTAATTATTTGCTCTGAAAATACTTGATAGAGATTCGTTTTTTACAGAGAAGCATGTCGTTAACTCGTATGCGCTATATAGTTGCTCGTACGAAAACCGCACATAATGTTTGTTGGCTGCCAGAAATCTAAACATTAGAATACAGACATTCAGTAAAATGGATTATGAACACGATAACATCGTTCTCTTAAGGTATCCGACTACGTTCGGAACCATGATTTTAAAAAAAAGTGCATAAATGTATAATTTTCATGATATTTAGTGTCACTTAGATTAGAATAGATGTATAAAATTGATTTAAGGACATTATGACTAAAAAGAATTATTTAAATACAATATTTTGGCAAAAAATTGACTTAGAATAACCTTTTTTCCAAATGTTCTCCTTTTGTAAAAAATGCTTCTATTGTATTAATATTTTGCCTGTATATAGGTCAGACCTCTGTACTGAGGCTCAACTAGAATTTTTGAAAAGCATAACTTGGAAGTCGGTTTATCCATGTTTTACGAAAACAGAAGAGAGAAATTTTAAGAAAATACGCCGATAATTATTTCAATGGGTTGTAACTCTGAAAATAATGTGAATTTTTCAAAAATCATAGTTGAGCCTCTGTACAGAGGTCTGAGCTATATACAGGCAAAATATTACTTCAATAGAAGCATTTTTTACAAAAGAAGAATATTTGGAAAAAAGGTTATTCTAAGTCAATTTTTTGCCAAAATATTGTATTTAAATAATTTTTTTTTGTCATAATGTCCTTAAAACAATTTTATACATGTATTCTAATCTAAGTGACACTAAATATCATAAAAATTATACATTTATGCACTTTTTAAAATCATGGTTCCGAACGTAGTCGGATACCTTAAATGAATTTAAAACCAATATTATGCACGACTTTGAATACTACTTTTTTCAATAAATTTACATTAATTTTCTACCTTGCTTTTCATAATAAATAGTAATATCTTAATTAATTAACTAACTAACTACTTAACTTAATAATAATATAACTTAACAGTAATTTTATAATTTGTTTTTGAAAATAAATATTCTTCATTTAGATCTTACTCATGTTAAGAAATCATCATATTTTACCATTTGTATTTGAATTAGCATTAGAATTGATGAATGCATTTCATAATTTTACACTACGATCAAGAAACAACCTCAAAGCTGCATTTCACTCTATATTTTGAGCCCAGTTCTATTAGCTTGCTGTGATTGGTTGATAGACTACTATTGTCGTATTTTGAAGTCATACGAGAACTATTGGCGATGAGCCTAGTAATTTTGAACCATGATCAAGTAACGATCAAACTTGCACTGCATCAGCAGCGCATACAGATCTCCTGTATGGGGAGAGAGTTACACTCCAAAATACACGTAGACGAAAGCACCGAGGGTAATCTCTATGACAGGGGTTCTTAAACTGCAATCCGCGGACTCCTGAAGGTCGCCAGAGCCTTTCTAGAGATCTGCGAAGGCCTCTGAAAAGGCCTCGAGGAAAAGTTGAAAGATGTGCCAGCCTACACTAGAACACTTAATTGCCCCCAGTGAAAAAACTCTAATAGAATATGTATTTCGATCAAGAATATTCAATTTTTTCATTGTTTGCAACTACATAACCATTACTACAATATAATATTTTTTAAAAAAATAATACAAACACATGTGCAAAGATTAGTATTAGAGGCAATCTTAGAATTGTGTTGAGGATCTTTTAAATCACTCAGACATGTGTTGGGATGTTCAAAATCTCGGGGATCCGTGATGTCAAGCTGATACATATAGGGTATGGGGGGGGGACAGCGATGGTAAGTTTAAGAACCGATGAAAATGTATGATGAAAATCAGTTGGTCTAAGGGAGGGAGGAATGAATCATGTGTGGACAATGAATAGCACTGAAATATCGTAACGCACTAATTTATTACGGTAGTATACAGGGCAATATGGCATTCACGGTGCAAAAGAATGACAACACAGTACACATAAAGTTGACATGACAACGTGGGCCTATAGACCCTTAATGTAATGTATGACCTTTAATGTAATCCATGAGCTGCTCGATGACGGCACGTGCCAAGTTGGTCCGCACACTAACCCGAACGTTGCTCATCACTGATTGACACATGTCCTTGCTGAAACTTTCCTATCCACCGTGCTACTGTACGGTATGGTAGGGCATTATTCCCAAGGGCTTCCACTAATTCACTGTGACATTCCATCGCATTTCTCTCTCGGAGAACGGCTGTTTTGAAGTAAGCGCGCTGCTCAACAAGGGTTACATCCATCTCACACGACACACCCCAACTGACTGATTTCACAGCCCTCGCTGAGCTTCTACCAGTTATCATAGAGCATGTGATGTTTTGCATACACACTATGCCTGCAGAACTTCTGCACGACACATATACGTTTGTGATCCGTTCACATATATACTAGAAAAAAAATAGTTGCCATGACTTATGCCCCAACCCTCGTAGTTTGAGAGCCGATTTCCAAATCTTTATTGAGATAAATAAAGGAGAAAATAATTAATTTTTTGTCTTACTTCAGAAGGGGATATTCAATTACTACTGTATAACTGTTTTCTCTACATACCCTTCCCTACACCCATTACTAAGCCTAAATCTAGACTGGCTGACGTTTGCAAGTGTTTGAATTTAAAACAATACATTGAAGGAAGCTTTTTGTACTTTTTGGAGACAGGGGATTTCGGACCTTTTGTATTACTTCATACAGAGCTATTTTACGGAGAGACAAACTTTGAGGGCTAGCATAGCTCACTAACGCGTAATTTTTTATATTGGAATGTATGGAGGAAATGAGGCGTTGAAACAACACAAAAAAGGTGACATCAAAAAAACATTGTTTACTTACAAAATCATCGCAAAGTGCTTTTTTGAAACAAGAAAATTTTGTAATTTTTTATAACGTACAAGGAATGCTTACACTTGTTATCGGGCAAAATTTTTATAATTGTTTATTCGTTAAATTGGCCTATGCTTTACTTAGTATTGGTGGCCTAGTGGTCATGGTCACGAGCTCGGTCATGAGTTCAAGCCTTAGTGCCACTGACGACCCGCCGTGTAAGGGATGCAGTGAAAATTTTTAGAAAAAAAACAGTTGATGTCGTCAGGGATGAAAAGCCCATAGATTGTAAGGGGCACAAGGGTTTCCTGAAATCAATTCCCCTACGTTCTCAGATAGACTCCTCTAAAGAGCATGCGCAGAAGAACTCCCTTTCGAGCCCATGAGAGACAACGAAAAATGAGCAGAGAGAGGAGACCGGCTTTGGAGAGTCGCGCCTAGTAAGTAAGAGAACGGCGACTTGTGTAAGTGGCGGAATGGCATACTTTGTAATTAAAGCTTGTATATATATTTCTAACCTGATTGTGTTTTCGTTCCCAGCGCGCCACAAGGGACTGATGCACGTAAAATCTGTCGTGGATCAAAATTCTCCCGTAGATATGGCGTGATAGCCTGGAGATAGGTGCCAGTTCAGGTGTCGTCCTCGTATTTGACCGTGGTTCAAAATTACGAGGTCCATCGTCGATTGCCAGTGCCGATTTAACCTCATTTCAGGCCCTGGGCGCAGAAGATCTACGGGGCCCCTCGGCACTGGTGGATCGAAATTTTTTACCAGAAAATCTGGTTAAGTCCAGCTTATCCGCTCCCGCTCCATGTGCCCAGTGGATAAATCGGCACTGTCGATAGCCCTCGTGTTGTTTTAATAAAGCCATGTTAATTTACTTTACTTCTTATTGATTTAACCTCTGACCGTTCACCTTAATTTAAAATATAATTCTAGTAGTTTTAATACATTTAAAAACAAAGACAGCGTAATACTTACATGTTTGCTTTACTAATTTAAACTAGGGATTGACGTAACAGAAGTTGCTAAAATTTAGTTTGTATTTAGCTTGAAATACTAATACAAAAATTAATTTTCTTAAGAAAAATGATTAATTGCTAAAAAAAAAGTGTTTGAATCAATGAATGAACAATTTTACCGCTTTTCCGTTTTACTGTTGAATCTTATGAAAGGAAAGTCCTTGGCCTTTGAAGTATTACTTGCATCTGCTCCATTATAGAAAGAGAAACATCATGATTATTACTACTCATTAATTTGATGAATAACGATGGGAGATCTTATGGATTGTTATTCCCTTCCAGCTGGCCATTGAAAGCATCTCGGCATAAATTTGGAACTTACATCTGTTCATTAGAAAACAACCTTGATATTTGACTCGGTATCAAGCAAAGTAAATTAGTCACTTGTTCAGCTGAATGTAATAATTTAACACACCACAGCTATTGTTATAACTCAATCAAAATCTCATGAATGTACAATTCTGTTCTTTTCAGTTGTAGTTCATAATACTTTGAAAATTATCCAGTGTTTCAAAAATTCAAGCATTAAGGAATTAAGAGAGAGAAAGTGGTTATAATCTAAAACACTCATTCAAACTAGGATTATGTACTCACTAGTATCCAAAAGTTACGAATAATCGTTATTTCTTTCAGTAGGGTGTGATATAAAAGGTAAAATGGGATAAAATTTAGTATATAGTTTACCTGTAGGAGCTCAAAGCTACGGTTAACGACATGCGTACATCTAACCCTTTGCTGAGATGAATTTTGTGAGCCTCAATCAGACAACGTCAAACAGGTGGCATTAGTAACAACAACATGACAAATAAAGTAAACAAAGAACGCGTAGGAAAAAAAATAATCGCTTGTTTTACGCAAAAGGTAGAAAATGGAGAATAAACCTAGAGGTTCGTTAGTTGCTGCAAGAAAAGAAAAAAAAAATGTTTAAGTTGGTTATTAAGATCAGATTTTTACCTCTTGCTTCAGAAAAACACCCCAGCAATGCTTTAGGTTACAAATGAGTCTGAATCAATTGTGGTGACATATTCTGACAGTCTTGCTGCAGAATGCTTTTGATCTCAGCAATGTCCCTTGGGTGACGAATAGAAGAATTTTATCAAAGAACGCCCCCTAAGTGTAACGTATTCCGCGTTTCATCTTCATAACCCCCTTTGAATTATACTGCGACGAAAATCATTTCATAAAAATCATCACATCGCTGCAGTTTCAATATTTTCTTTCGTGCACGTAAAAGACATGAAAATAGTTGGACATAAAAGTATTAAGACCATTCTTCCTAACTCTTCTGCAAGCTATTTGTTTGGAAATCATTTTTCCCATGCTCTTCCTCCAGTTGATGGTACATTTCGTCCAGGGACGTCTCGCTGTTATAAACAAAAATCGGTCTCGTGTATAGTTGTTGTTATGTCGATGCATTACAACTTGTCTATGAACGTTTCATATGGTTTGGTATGGTTTCCACAATTTGGAAATTATGTACCGTGCAACGTGTACGACACTGGACACTTTCACATGTGATAGTCTATAAGCAAGTACTCCAAGGACTTAGTCTTTTAAAAGTAAGTCTGTTTGTCTTCTTTGAGCAATAATTAATACTTTTGCAACAGTTGAAATTTACCCAAAGTCATCGGTTACATGTATAACCAGAATCTGGAATGCACAATCTTTCTTTTATAAACTTTCCCAACGTAATAGAAATTTCAAGCCCCAAAATAATTCTCCCATTAAAATTTATGGGGAGAGATTTAATGAGAATAGAGTTCGAAATTCGAAGCAAAAATCTGTATAATCCCTTTTCCCGGAGGAGGTTTATTTTTACCTTTAAAAAATTCTTAATGATTATGTTTAAATGAATATGTATTTAAAATTTTTGTTTTCACTCCAGTTTAATAAGCAATGTTTATATTTTTAAGCGCATAAAACATGATACTCTTATATTGTTACTCTATAAAATTTGGAAAATAGAAAATATATGCTTAAAAGTGATACATTGACAAACTGGAAAATAAATTGGAAAGATTATTCATTTAAAAAAAATAGTGACTTAGGCATTATACGTTTATCATTTTTCAACGTACTGTGTCTGTAAAAATTTTAACAAGGAAATAAATTTGAATTATTCCATAAGAAAAAGAAAAAAAACTTTAAGAAATGCATTTTTTTTTATAGATCAAAGCCCCAAGAAATTTATATAAGTTTTCCAAATTAATGTGATATAATATTTTTTAAATATATTAAAAACTTAATTAGAATAGCAAACTACATTGGTCAATATAACCGTATGAGAGAATAATTTTGGAGTTTTGTGATTCTCTCTCCTTCATGAATATATTATTCCAAATAAAACTCTTGACTTATATTTAACCCTTTATCTAACGCATTATGATTTACTGCAGTTTTTTTCATGCAATATTTTTTTTGGATCACTATATTGAAATTAAGGGATATACATAAACTAAATACTCAACATTTGGAAATTTAATCCGTTAGAACTAATTAATTAATTAAAGATATTCAACAATAAAATTAATTATATGCATTATTTACTTAAAATAAAAAGTCAAATCCTTTTCTTAAGTCTTCCTTAACATAGAAAAAAATAAGACACCTAAATTTTGACATTAACTATTTTTTCAGAACAAATGATTATCTTCGTAATCCACTGAAAACGCAATTTATGCTCTAAAAGTATTCGCCTTCCGCGCTAAAATACTCACCATAGAACCCGTACTGCCATATATCTTAGAAGAGTAGATTTCAAAGAATATTCCTGCTAAGTATCGTCAGAATATTCGTAAAAAGGGTTATTCTATGTAATTTTAAAGTGAGTGGTACTTATAAGTACCGTCGGTATATAAAGGGTTAAAATATAAAAGCAGCCACAGAGAGTTTTAACTTCAGATTTCTTTCTCAAATCATCGGAATAATGTATTCCATTTTTTTACATGACTTTATGGATATATATAATCGTTAGTTCCTATTCCAGAAACTAATTTGCAAAGCAATTCTCAAACCTCACGCTTGTTTACAGAATTCAAACAAGTAAAGTTGAGAGGTAATTTTTCCTCTGATAGTAATCCTCCTACTATTTATAAACAACGAATAATTCCCCCTTTTTTTTAAAATGTAATTCGCCTTCTCCAAGTAAAATGAACTTGAAAAATTACTCGTTAGTCCAGAAGATTGCAATCTACCAAAGAAGCATCAAAAGCCAAATTGTTCATTCATGACATTTCAGTTGACGCTCAAAACGCATCCGTGCGAATTTGGACACAACGGATGAATATACACAGTGATTAATCAGGAAGGAAAAATTGCCTGTGTGCGATCATGAGAGCCAATATTAAAAAAGAAGCGCGTTAAAGTCGTGAGGCTGCATGATTAATTGCAAGCGATATTAATCGACAAAAAATGCAAAGGTGCAGGAAAACTTAGCCTATCTTCAGCGATGTGAAATTCTTCAGTGACGTTGTGATGGTTTTCCGCGATGTTCTATGATGCGAAAGCCAACTTGCGTGTTTATGTTCGAAAATCCTTTGGGACAAAATAACGAATTGTTGAATTTACGGGCACGCAAATGCAAATTGTTTTGTTTGGAAAACATTAGTGTTGTAGTAATATACTCGTATAGTAATAGTTTGTACAGTGTTAAACAATCTTGTCAGAAAAAGGTTTATCGCAAAGTTTGCCGGTTTGTGTGTGTTAATGATTATTTTATGTATTCGTTAAGGGCTTTTTCAGATGATGTATTACAGAACAACGTACAAATGAATGTTTTAATAACACAGAAGACAAATTTCTATTCTTTGCATGAATCAAAAGTTGTTTAATGGCATTTTTATAACTAACAAGTAATATAAAAAAAAAATTTTTTTAAGTCAATTCCTACTTAGGTCAACAAAGAAAAATTTTATTTTAGTTACTTTTTATTAAATAGGTGCAATTAATATAAATATGTATATACATTCGACAGAATCTCAATATTCAGTGACAAAATAGAAAGCGAGTTTCCTGGCCCTTTTCCTTTTTATATATGATGTTGGACTATTTTTTTTTTGTTTTGTTTGTCACTGTTTATTCATTAATTAGATTTAATTGTTCTAATAAAATAGTATAGTAAAAAATAAATCACATTCTCTGAAATTAGGCCATCACAGGTCGGATTCGAACCCACGACCTTTAGATTAGAAGTCCAACGTGCTAAGCGTTACTCTACAGTGACACGATGAACGATTTTCCTTTCTATGTATGCTATTGGACTATTATTTTTGTTTGTGACTATTTAATTAATATTTGAAAAAACTGTATTACATCAAATGTTATCCACTACAAGTTTTTAAAAAAATACAGTCGAACCTCTATATTGCGAATTTTTCTATATAGCGAACTTTTTCCTGGAACCTTAAACATTTCACGATTTTCTTCGTAAAATAACCTCTCTATAGCGAAGTGCATTTTCTATGTAACGAACTTTTTCTTTTGTGATTCAATTTTTGCTTTCCCTTTTTTTAAAAAGTATTTCTGAACATTTCAAGTTATTCCCTCTTTAACACGTTTTATGGAGGTCATAAATCTTGAATTGGTTTTATTAGATCCTAACTCAAGGAAAGCAATAGAGTTCTGGACATTTCATCCAAAAAGTGCAACCTTTAACCCCCATTGCCCAGTTCACTAGAAACATCTTCGATAACCTCTTTCACCCTCAGTGGAGTTGTTCCGTGTCTCCGTGTTCTAATTATAAAATAATGTATGTTTAATTTTGCTTGTATGCTTTAAATTATAAAATGTCCTTTTTAAATTTATTAATTTTAGTATAAAATTTTTTTCTTAATATTGGAAATACAGTAAATTCTTCGACATGCTTTTTTCTTGTTTTCCTGGCAGTTTTTCTTTCTTTTTTGATGAGTAAGATATATATAATAACCATATATTAATTTAAAAAAGGCGTAAATAATTATTTTTCTTAATATATAGTGTTAATGAATTTAAAATTTGTTTTATGTGGTTTATAAAGTATATTAAAAGATGAACCTCTATATAACGAATTTTCCATTTAACGAGCTTTTTTCTGGGATTTAGCGACTTCGTTATATAGAGGTCCGACTGTATATTTAAACTTGAATAGATGAATAGAAAGTATTTTATTTACGATTGAAAATTTGAACGATATATATATATATATATATATATATATATATATAGGGAGAGAGTGAACTAATAGTAGGAATTTAAAAAATGTATTTTCACTATGGTGTTTTAGGTTGTTAAAATTTTATGCGTACATTTTTAAATTCTTTCATAAATCTTACGTGCTAAATAAGGGATGCAGATTTTCCTTTTTTACGGTAAGGACTGTTTGGTGCTTTCCTAATTCTTTCATGGATAATTGAACATGTTTCAATATAGCATTCGTATCATGTATCAGAAAAAGTCACGCTTCACAGAATTGTTCTTTTCTTTTCCTGCTGACAAAATTAAAACCATATTTTTTTAAAATTTCCGAATTTTTTTTAATTTGTTAAGTTTTTGATTAGTAATATATTGTATTAGATATAACATTTTATATTGACAGCGCTTACATTGTATTCTTTGAATTACACAGTAACATATAATGACTTTTAATTTTTTCAATGAACTTCTTTCGAACTTTAAATACAAGTTTGATTTGGGGAAAGATTTATTACAGAAATAGGAATTTTTTTAAAAAAAAAACCAAACAGCAAAAGAAGTATGAATAAAAACGAGGCATTGACAATTTTCTTTCTTTTTTTACAAAAACTGCTGCAGATTTTTTGGGAGTTAGAATTCTTTTAAATTATCATACGGACGTAACGATAAAACATAAAGCTATTTAATGTAAGTTAATAATGAGTGGAAGGAAATAGAAAAATATTTTTTCCGGTAAAGTTTAAAGTTTACTGTATTACAAAAGAAAAGATCCTTGATTCAGTACCATCCAATATTCTTCAAAGTAAATCTAATCCAAATCAGGCATTTGATAAACAACCATAAAGTTTCTTTTAATATAGAGATAGAGAAAAATAGAGAAAAAATTGTAATCTGCATGAAATTATTTATCTTATATCATTGTAAGGACCTATTAATGAAATAAAAATTATTTTTGCTTGCTTTTTTATTTTCAGTGTTTCGAAGTATCGAAATTTTTTATTAAGCAGTAGATAACAGAGGCATTGAAATCTGAGCCAAAAAGTAAAATTTACAAAAATTAATTGTTTAATATTATATTATCTTCTAATTCGAAACATAATTTAATTTCAAAGGAATTTCTTCAAAATCAATTAACAGAATATAATAAATCAGAATAACAAAATTAATTCGCAGTTTTTTTAAAAATGCATATAGCGTTTGTTTTATACAAAGTATTATTTTAATGTAAAATTATTTAAAAGAGGTACTTATGGCAAATAATTTTTTTCCTTAGAAGATATATATTTTCATATTATTTATTAAAGATTATATTAAAGATACATATATTTTATATTATATTTTTATATTTTCATAACTTCTAATAGGAACATATTTCCAAAGTATTTTCCTCTCACACTTGTTTTAATACTCAAATTATGAATATTTATCAATTCAGAATTTAATTTTTTACAAAAATATATATAATTAAAATTTAATTTTTCTAATGATGCAATCATAGAAAGTTGTGGTAAATATCTCTGTGATAAATATCTCTATGTGAATTTTTTTTAAAACGAAGAAAACGCTCGAAATTAAATTCTGAGTAACACAATTATTTTTTCGGCTCAATTCGCGATAGATTTAAACATTTGGATGTTATTTATTTTTACTTAAAATTTAGATTGCTTCATTTGATTTCATTCACTGTTTTGTTTTTTAGGCCTGCTTACAAAAATTTTAAACTAATTAGTTATATTTTGAGCTAATTATATTTTAATTAATTTAAATTATTATTTTGGTTTAAAGGCAAAATTCTATTTTTATTAGTGTTGTATAAGAGAGATACAGAGCTTTAACATACGATTGCGGTTTTTATTTTGTCAATTAAAAGGTTAAATATAATGCAAATTAAAAGGTTAAATTAATGCATTACAATGGACAATAAATTTAATTATATTTCGTCATTTTTGCAAGTTTCATGATCCAAATATAAACTACAAAATTGGGATTGTAGTATATAGATAATGATCCTACTTTTTATAAAATTTGTATATAAAATGAATAAAAAAATTTTCAAGCAACATTTTTTTTTCCATTGATAAATATAATTAAAAATCATTTCTATGAAGGAATCTCTGAATATGTCTTGAATATGGGCTCTGATACATAACAACGTTGATTGTAATTATGTTAACTAATTTTCTCACCTTTACTGGTAGATATATTTAGCTAAATCATAGTTAATGAATTTTTCTGACTTGGTTCTCTAAGAGTAGTGATCTAGAGTTCGCTTAAAAGCCCTTCAATCTCTATCTGTAAAGTGTGAGACAATTTACATTATGGTTGGATTGGCATAGTTATTTCAATATATGTTTTAATTTATTAAGTAAACCACATATTAATCATATTTGCTTTCATCATAACAGTATACGTTTACTACTGGTCCATGGAAAAACTATTTTCGATGAAACCATTCTACCAAAAATTTTTTACAAGTGCATAAAATAAACATTATCAATAAATAGATATTTAGTTTTTTTAATCAATTAAAAAAAAATCCTTCTTCTTATTATTCAGTTATTTCGCTTATAGTACCGTTCTATAACATTTTTCTGTAATTACCATACATTATTTTCGCGCATTTTTACCTTATTAATCACATTATTAAGCTATTATCAAAGTAATATCCCAATTACATATTTTTTAAATATGCCGTTGTACAAAAGCAATTACTATCCCATGAAATATCAATCATTCCTATTTGTGTTGAGCACGATAATGCGATAAAAGACAATCACCAACTAATAGATCCTAGCAACATACAATAGTATCGTAGAACGCCTTTCGCAGTCTTACTGATAGATGGCGCTGCTCACCGAGTAAGAAAACCTATGAATCAAACGCCTCCTGTCTAGATATCTTGATCACATTTTATCTGGTTTTTTAAGGACTAACAAATTGTCCTTCTTTCGTTATTATTAGTATTATCATTTTTCTCTTTTTTTGATCATCGCTTTTGAAATCAAAAAGTTTTATTTCCAACAGCGCCCACTTGCCAAAGGTTGCATTAGCCATAGTGATTTCTGATTTTATTTGTATTCATTTCAGGAGATTTCTACAGCATTTTGAGACATTCTTTATCATTTGCTGGAAGAACGTTATTTCTCTGTTACTGGATATGAATGAAAGATTGTGTTATGTTGTTTTTAGTGTCTTCAACTAAAATTGATTGGTTTATTTTGATTTAAAAAAAAATAACGTTGTTATTTAGCTAATTTTTAATCGAACAGTATAATTTGTTATCCAATGACACTTGACTTTTACATAAATGTTCATAATTTTGTACAATTTTCTAATTAATTAGTTTCATTTAATTAAATTTCTGAGTGTTTTAAATAATTATATTTCTGTCCTGTTAATAACTGTTCGGGAACAGTTATTAACTCAGGGTGGAAAACATAACTATCTTTTGAAGTTTAGTCCATTTGATGAATCCTCTTTTTCACTTGTTTTTGAATCTTTATTCTTGTTATGGAAGTGCAGATTATTTTTGATTTATATTATTTTTTTGTAATATTTACAGAAGAAAGTAATTAAAAGTATGATTTGAAATCTCACTATTACAGTTTTTAATTACTGTTATTATTGCCGTAATTATTCTAAATTTCTATTTTCTAATTGCTTAACCATCTATACTGGAAAAAAGAAAGTGGGTACAGTAAGAGTTCTGGTATATTTAGCTGCATTATCAGATACATGTAACATTCTAATACAACTTGCATTTTCAAAACAGATCAGAATTGTTTTAAGCCTGATAAATGGTAATAAAAAAGCAAAATTTAAAAACTGTGCATGATTTTAGTAGTATTACTGGGTATGGGTAAAACAACATTCCTTTGCAAATATTTCTAGCAAAAATAAATTAATAATAATTACACAACTTAAAAAAAGTGGTCAACTATCCGTGTATATATATGTATAAAGTTGACCACACCTTTGTAAGTTGTTTGTAGTGGATAATATATTATTGAGAATTTAAGGTTCATATGACAGAGCGTTTTAAAATATTTTAGATGTGTTCCAATACTTCCTCAAAAGGAAATTCATCTATCCCACCAGAAGGCAGAAGAAAATGGCTGGCAACAGAATGAATGTTTGGTTATGGAATATATTATTGTACATACAATTTATATAGATTTTATGATACGCAGATTTCATATGAATATAATTTATGTATATATGACTTAAATACAAATTTTAAAAAATGAAAAACAATACATACATTTAATTAAAACGTCGTGCTAAAATAACATAGCACAAAAACTGTATATTTACATTACGAAAAAAGAGAGGATAAATTAATTACTTGAATAAGCAACACTTCGGTTGATTAATTATTTATTAATACATGTCCCACTGAGATGCAACAGGACGACTGTTGGTGACAAATCTCGTAATTTTAAGCAGCACCCGAGTGGGCACCTCATTCTTCAACCTTCCACACCACACTATAGGGCGCACTTTAAACCTCGACAGATTAATAGTGCATCGGCGCCTTTATACGCCGGGTCTTGAATTGCATCAAGATTTCAATCCATGACTCGATCGAACTAATGCAACCACGATTTCAGTCCGCAATCACATCGGCATTTTGGGTCAAGTATAAATATGAAGTACGGATTGCATAAATCCTTTGTTTTTTCAAATAGAAACTTCTAAGATACGGTGATTTAAATGATCTTTTGATGATTTTTGAAAACAAAATTAAAGGACTCTTGAAGAAAAGATTCGAGTAGATCTTTTTTGAAGAGTACCTACTCGGAACACAAATGTTGAATATTTCAGGATCATTTGGTCAGTGCAATAAAATAAATAGCAATATTTTACATTTTTGATTTAAATGGGAATGAAATCGCGGTAGAGTAATTGAAGAGTATCGGTTTAGTCGATGAATTGTCGAGAGTTTAAGACTCCATTTCATCAATCATCATCATCATATGGATTGATGGGTTTGGATTGCTAGGCGGTCAATTTAGCTTCTAAATCCAGTTGGAAAGTTTCTCGAGTGAGTTACCAACGTATGTATTATTATTATCTCATCAGAGTTCGCGAAATCACTAGGTCCACCACTTAATAATCCTACCACTGATTATTCAGTTCTAGTGCAATATTAATTAAATAAAATGAAATTAGAAGTGAATTTAAATAAATAATCACACGACTAAAAAGATGTTAGAATCTATTGATGCTAATATAACTGAAAAAAAAATGTTGTCTGAAAAAAAAATGTTTTTAATTTCTTTTCTAAAAGTACTGAGATTAATATACTTATAAAATTATTTTACTTGAAATTTGATGTATACTTCAAATTTTTTTGAAGTGCATCAAATAAAATAAAAACGTTGCCCTTTTCAATCGTAATAGAATGATTTGATAAACTCTCTAATGTTTATATACCATGTAAATTATTATTTTTATACAAAATGTTATAATAGTATGTTTAATAGGAGGTAAAATGTTATAGCTTTTGTTTATTTTTAATTTTAAATAATACTGAAAAAAGCGACATTTGTAAAGGTTTCAATTATTTTTTAAACTTTGACAGCTTTTTGTTTTCTTTTTGAAAATTGTTGCTTTTATTAAATAAATTAATCTAATTTACCTCAGAAAAAAAAAAAAACTAAACCTTTCGGAGATTAATAAAAAACAGTAAGCATCACTGAAACGAATTTTAAAAAAAATAACATACATTTATCTACATAAAAACTGATAAAATTAATTGAGGAATTTTACAACAACCAAAAGTGATTATTAAAACTATTATCATGATATACACAAATAAATAAATAGGAACTTTGTTCTAAATCCAGGCTTATTGGACAGAAAAATTTTAAATGGACAAATTAAATTCAAGACAAACAACAACAACTTAATAACCAGCGTCATTTCTTATTTCATAATAAATAATAATAACAACAACAAATTGAAATAAAGATCTAAGTGAAAATATTGCGACGTGATATTTTAATAATCAGATAAAAGTATGAAAAGGATGGAATGCATCAATCATTATTAATTACGACAGATAAAGGAAGGATATCATATATATATATATATATTATTTAACTCTACGTGATACTTTAAAATACTAAAAGATGTAAGTAAAAGTATGATTGCTGTAAGTAACGTTACGGCTGACTTAATTTGGTCGCAAGTCACCAGAAAAGCAACTTTCAACCAAAGATGCCTGAGTGATGAATTGTAGAATACAGAGAACCACGCTTGTGATTATTTTGATAAGAGATCAATCAATATCGATCACACAAGATTATTACTTTTAGAGTCAGACCAAATTTTAGTCAATAATTAATGATCCTGAAACAGTTTCTTCTTTTGACTTCGAGTATGCCGTAGAAAGAAAAAAAAGAAAAGAAAAGAAATGCCAAGAAAGCAGATAAAAAAAAAAAAAAAAAAAGAGTGTATAAATAACAATCTTGCTCTCATTATGAGGATAATAGGATTGTTTTTGAACAGCAGTGAGGTTTTGTACGGAATTATTTTTGACTCATTAGATTAGAGTTACATTGAATAACATTCGAAAAGAATTTGTTAAAGTATGGTCATTATAGTAATTGTATGAGACCTAAAATATCACAAAGCAGTTTTTATAATATAAACTTGATATTTGTATTTTATTAAAATGTTTCTTCTGGTGCTGGTTTTCCGTTTCAAAAGTGAAGTGAAAAGTATGGAAATATTTCATGCTGGTAGAGAAGGGGGAAAAATAAAATCGAATTGTAATGATGAGTCGTTTGCTAACATTTTGAAAAGAATTACGAATTTTAAATAAATGGAACGCTGATTTCTTTTTGCTGCTTTTTAAAGGGAACGAATTTCTATTTTTCTGAACGAAAATGCGATAGTTAAGATTACAAATCAAAAAGGAAAATGTAACCAAAAACAAAACATCTCGCCTAGGGAACCGAGAAAATAAATGTATTTAAGATATCCGACTACGTTCGGAACCTTGATTTTAAAAAAGCGCATAAATGGATAATTTTCATGATATTTAGTGTCACTGAGATTAAAATACATGTATAAAATTGTTTTAAGAACATTTTGACAAAAAAAATTATTTAAAAACAATATTTCGGCAAAAAATTAACTTAGAATAACCTTTTTTCGAAATGTTCTCCTTTTGTGAAAAAACCTTCTTTTATTATAATATTTTGTCTGTATGTAGTTCAGACCTCTGTACAGAGGTTCAACTATGATTTTTGTAAAATTCACATTATTTTCAGAGTTATCACCCACTAAAATAATTATCGGCGTTTTTTTTCTTAAAATTTTTCCCCTCTATTGTAGTAAAATATGGATAAATCCACTTCTAAGTTATAAATTTCAAAAATTCTAGTTCAGCCTCTGTACAGAGGTCTGAGTTATCTGCAGTCAAAATATTATTATAATAGAAGCATTTTTCATAAAAGGAGAATGTTTTGAAAATGGGTCATTCTATGTTTATTTTTTGTCAAAATATTGTACTTAAATAATTTTTTATTGTAATACTATTCTTTAAACAATTTTATACACATTTTCTAATCTAAGTGACACTAAATAACATAAATATTATCCATATATACCCTTTTGCAAAATCAGGGTTCCAAACGTAGTCGGATACCTTAAAGAAATTATGTACAATTTATTCTATCGCAAAATAATCTACCTGCATCCAGTTTCATTAGCAATATGGTTAAAATAAATTAAAGCTTCTAAGGTAATGAATTTGATAAATAATTAACCCAAACATTAATCAAAATTTTAGAAGCCTTTGAACGAAGAAACCTGTTGCGGCATGGTCTTATGAACTTTTGTGTGTCAAATCACTATGAGTAATTTATTTTGAGACGCAGGGATGCGATGGGAAATCGAAATTTATTGAACTAAATTTTTTAAGAACAAAATAAGATGCTTGTTTATTGATAATATTTTGGGTTTTCAAACTAAAATTAGTTTTTAAAGAATGAATTTCATAAGGCTATAAAAATTATTTATCTTGAGATATTAAAAAAATATAATTCGAGATAATTTTTGGAATGTTATATATATATATATATATATATAAAATGTATATATAAAGTTATGAGATATATTTCTATAAAAATTGTATTTTTATTGAAAATGCCATAAATTTTAGAATAATGAAAAATCTTTTTTCATTTTGTCGTTGCACAAATTGTTTATGCGTCATTCTATTATAAAAAGCACAACAAGCATTTATTTAATGTTTTGAGTAGTATTTCGTTAAAAATTCAAGTTACAAATATTTTTTTAAAAAAAAATCAATTTTTTCAAAAATTACAATGCATGTATTTATTAATTTAAATTTTATAAAATTACAATGCAATGTATATATTTAACACACAACTTTACATTGCTTTATTTGCAAAATTATGGAATATGGCAATATAAAAAAATAAAAACTAAGGTATTAGTTCAAAATTGAATTTTCTAAAAAATTTATCTTTGAAAGTGCAAAATATATCTTCTTAAAAAATTCATTCAGCAATTAAACAAAAAAATGATGAAATTAAAAAAAAAAACTTCATCTAAATACAGCATGTTTTTATGGAATAATCCGCAAAACATAGATCATCAACTTATAGAAAATAAAGGTAATCAATTTCAGAAATATTCCTTGTTTTTATGTTTATGCAATTTTATATTTCATTTTTACAAATAAAATTATATCTTAAATTTCTTATACAGTGTTTGAAGTAAACCCAATTTCATCAATGAATGCGTTATATAACAGTGGTCAAAACTCCGAACAAATAATTGTAATAGTCTTTTCATCGACGAATATGATCAACAACATATTGAATGAACTTTATTTAATATAATTAATATTACACACATAATTCAATTCCTACTATTAGCTCGCACTGTCTATATATTTATTTATTTATATATTTGTATATTTATTTATTTATCTTGGTGGAATTTTCAATCGTTAATAAAATACATTTTAAAGCGCTGAATTGAGCTGAAATTTTATATACAGGATCATTTTGGATGACAATACAATAATTTAATTATAATTAATAAAGATTAATTGATTAAAACTAATTATTTAAAGAATTACAAATACAGTCACGTTGGCGACTTAGCGACCCTTTTGGCGACTTGTGTCAAAACTTGAAAAGTTTTTTTCTCATGTGTTAAAGCATTCAGTTGGACTGAAATTAAAAGGACAATACGATACTTTAATGATAATTAAAAAAACTAATTACCACTTAATAATGTGATTCTGACCTATGTATATACATATTTATATTAATTGTAACTATTTAATAAAAAGTAGCTAAAGTAAAATTTTTCGTTGTTGATCTAAGTAGGAAATGACTTGAAAATTATTTTATTATATTACTTGTGTTTTTAATAAAACTTAACTGATATATATTCATAGAGGTTGAGTTTTTCATAGAACTTTTTATAAAATTCGACAATTTTTGGTGTTTTATTAACCAAGTACTTCATATTGAAATGATGGAAAAATAATTACTTAAACTTTTTTTTCAAAGCCTCTTAATTTCCTTGAAGCAGAGTTCAAATAATATTTTATATGAAAGAGAAAAAACATCTTCCCATAATTAATTCAAACAAAGTCAATATTAAAACACACCATTACATAATGAGCTAAATGATAGCTTAGAAATGATTTCTCTATTTTTGATTACATGAAAAATAACTACTTTCTCCCGAACGTCACATTCATTTTTGTAGATCTTTATCAAAATCAAATCCTTTTAATGAAATCACACTGATGATGATTAATTCTTATCGGGCAAATAAAGTAACATTTTAATATGCTCAGAAGGTTCTTACTCATCATCAATATCATTTCTTAATGAATAGTTGAGTTCACTGGTGTAGATAGCTCTGAGGGGGCCCTGTATCAAAATCCCTACGGGGCTCTTTTTTAGATATGGGAGCCCTGTTAGTGACACTGTAGTTACACATGTTGGGGCCCCTGTAGCTTGGGGGCCCCGTATCATTGATACGGCGGTAGCTGCACCCTTGGTTGAGTTGCTTGCTAGTTGCCATAGCTCGAAAAACTGAAACTCAGATCTTTTAAAGGTATTTTTGACTTTTAGTAATGCTGAGAATTTTTTCTTGAAGCTTATTTGAGTCTTCATCTTGAATTTCAGTATATATGTTGTTATTTTAAAGTCCAGAATTGTGTCTTCCGCCAAGAAATCTGTCAAATTAAGCTTATTCAATAAATTGTGTTTTATAAATATTAATGTAATGTTTATTTAAAAAAGACTTTTTTATTTGATGTTTCACATAAGAATAATCTTTAAATTTTTGAATTTCATGTTAAGACTATATATATATAATCGAATTGTATTACAAAACCTTCAAAAGAAACAAGTAACATAAAAAAAATTAAGTCAATTCCTATTTAGGTCAACAAAGAAAATTTTTATTTTAGTTACTTTTTATTAAATGATTGCAATTAGAGTATAAATATGTATTTACATATGACAGAATCACAATATTTAAGTGACAAAATAGAGAGCGATTTTTCTTACAATTTTCCATTTTTCTTTCTATATATGATGTTAAACTTTTTTTTGTTTGTTACTATTTATTCATTAATTAAATTTAATTATTCCAATAAAACAGCACAGTAAAAAAAGAAATCATATTCTCAGAAGTTAGGCCAATCCAGGTGGGATGCGAACCTACAACCTTTGGATTAGAAATCCAATGCGTTATCCATTGCGCTACAGAGAACAGCAAGCTACTTTCTTTTCTATATATGCTGTTAGACTATTATTTTTGTTTATTACTGTTTATTCATTTTTTACTTTAATTAATGAATTAATATTTGAAAAAACTATATTGACATCAAGTGTCATCCACTACAAGTTTAAAAAATGTATTTGAACTTGAATGGATGAATAGAAAGTATTTTATTAACGATTGAAACGATCTATCTATCTAGATAGATAGATAGATAGATTGTTTCAATCGTTAATAAAATACTAGTGAAATACTAGTACTAAAATACATCAAACTAGTTTAACCCCACTTATCGGTCCTAAGTCCGAGGTTGCACTTGGATATTTTATAAATTTTTATTTTATAAATTTTTTTAATTTTGTTTTAAAAACGTTAGAATTTTGTCTTCTATATTCGCCATTGATATTCTGAAATGGGATTTTTATGTTATAGAATTCATTTAGTTTCGATTATTTTTTTTATTGATTCCTGTGTTGTGATTGAATTATATATATTTAAATATATATATATATATATATATATATATATATATATATATATATATAAAAAGGGAGAGAGTAAACTAATAGAAGGAATTAAAAAGAAAGAAAAATACTTCGAGGGAGTTGACTTATATGCAGAATACAATTATTCTAAGTTGTTGCAGGAAATAACCTTAAAATTGTTCCCAAAATGCACATAAACTAAAAACTTTATATTAGAAACAGAATCATTTTGTAAATAATTAAATAGAAGAGAATAATTAAAACACTACTGGTATGTGAAAACTGATGATTTTTACTCGTTTAAAAAGGTTCATATTCGACAATTTCAATTTTTTTTTTTAAAAAAAGGGAATTTTTTTAGATATCTCTCTGATTTACCGTGTAATTTTATGTACGAAAGAAAGATCACTCTTAGGTTAAGGATATGCTAAAGTGAAAGTAAAATACCAAGCATTAAAAAATAATTGTTCCATCTCTGAATTTCTTGTTGTGAGGCAAAGCAAAATAAATTGACAATTCCAAATTCAATATTGTTATTTTAATAAAAAAAAAAGTGTAATGTATTATTAAATACACATGTGAATTATTTTTTAAAAAAATTAAACACATATTTAATTATTAAGAAATAATCCAACAGATTAGAAAGTTGATCAATGGGACAAATATTTATCTTCATTTAAATCGGAAATGATTAGGAAAATTACTCTGGAAGGGTTAATATTTAATTTTATTTTAAATAGGATGTTGTAAAAAAATAAGGATGTCTAAAGCTTGATGTACTTGTGATGAAAAGTTCTTGTGATGAAAAAGGTATGATTTTTATATCAACTTCTAATGAAACCTCTCACTTTAAATATGATTTTTAAGTACTGATTTCTTCAGAAAAAAGTAAAATTCCTAACAACAAGTATTTGATAAAATGGGTTACATAAAAACATAATGAGTGGGTTGACACATGAAAGCTATTTCAAACTTCTTTTTTTTTAAGAACTCAGATTCATAATTTCGTTTTTCAGTTTCATATGATGTATTTCATCATTAAAAGTTTTTGAATTGTGATATCAAGCAAAAAAGTATCAGATTATTTCTAGAAGAAACAAATTCTATTAGCATACATCAGTATGCAGCAGTATCATTATCCTAGTATTTTTCATCTTATATTTGCTATCACTCATCTTGGAAAGCCAATTAGATTACCGTAAAATCCGGCTTATAGCGCGCACCCTCTTTTTTACAAAGAAACCAGAAGTGTGAGTGCACAATGCCCGTATGTTTTTGAGTCATTTATCCGAGTTATATTATCCCAGATTTTGAAAAAATAGTATACTATAGAATCAGAACCCTTTTTCTTTTTTTTAAATTTCATTAGGTATGTCATTTCTTTCAAATATATAGCATTCCGATCTGTGTAGAAGTTTAATTTTTCCTGTACTCATTTTTTTTTTATTTTTATATTTTTGAAGCTATCATTTTTATACCCGCCGTATAACGCGCACCCGTAAATTTCGATCTCATTTTTTGTGTTAAAAGTGCGCGTTATACGCCGGATTTTACGTGTTCATAAAAATCACTCCATTTTTTTTTCTGCTACAAAGTCACTTTTAATTTAATATGCACTTAATAATACTTGCAATAAATAGTAATGCACGATAAACAACATGATAAAAGAAACTTCGCTAAAAATTTCATTAATACGATTATAACAAAAAAAAAAAAAGTCTTAACCGCATTAAGCTGTTCACCATAAATCTCATAATAACAAGTATGCTATTCTCATTAAACAATATTTCCCTCCGAAAATTTAATTCTTATCAACAAAATGTATCAATGCAGATCATATAAATCAACACCCTAATACCAAAAGTCGACATAAATAAGTTCACCTACTACAGTCTTAACATCAATTTATACGCTTAATCCGAGCCATCAAACCATCCAGGCTCCATTGAGCCATAAAATTTCACGCCGGACACGAAAATACATGTTTTAAAGAAGTTCCTCTCATTCTTCGTCTTGTAAATAGGGCCCTCGCTTTAAGAAGTTAGACCCTTCGAAATTTATAACGTCCCCTCTACGGCGGAAGCCTACATAAGATTACCTGGTGATATGGGAATCAATGTCATCTTGAGTCATAAATTTTCTTCTGACTTGCTTCGTTTTCTACTCCCTTGTCCTTAAGGCAGAAAAGTCGTAAATGTCGCCTCGGTGGCGTACATTTTTCTGTTTTATATCGCCGCGGCGTGACAGATTTGTTGACGTTTGACTCTGATTGTACATAAGAAGGTGAGAAATACTATTCCGTGATGCGTTGGAAGACACGTGTGGTGGCATTGTAATTTACCTTAATTCAATCCAATCCATTCAAGATGGTGATGAGATTTGGCCTGATCTGAGATGAAAGTTATTGAATTCCGAAATTAAACATGTATGTTGAAGGTATTGAATAAATATTTTCGTGTTTTGATGCCTCGGATTAATTGGAAAATAGGGGAATGAGAGCCATGAATCATTCTGTGAAGAACGGAGACTAATATCAACGAGGTAAAATGTAAGATACATTTGTTAAAGTACAGAATCTGGGATGAATAACTTGGTTGGTTTAGTTGAAAAAGAAATAAATGTAACATTTGTTGAAAGTTATCGATATGTTATCTAAATGAGCTTTTTTTTTCATACGTAGAAAGCGTATTTCTTTTATTTTAATCTTTGTTATTGCCTATAAAACATCATAACTTTATCAAATATTTATAAGTTTCAAAATGATTTCTTTCAATTAAATAGCCCAACTCACATATTCCTCGGAGTTATCAAAATAAAAAAAATTTTGAGTCGGAATTTGTGTCATAATAGATAACACAGAATTTGCTATCAAACATTTAAAAGGATTTTCAAAGTTTGAATTGAGAAAAAAAAATTGAAGAAAATATTATTTTCATAATTGCTATGTATATAGATAAATAATATAGGTTTTATGAATATATAAAAGTATTTGAACTAGATTTTTAGGGTATGTAAATTGGGGGAGGGTTAAAGAAGGAATGGTAGAAAGTCAAATAATATATTAATGAAATAAACTCTTAAAAATTTTAAAGTATTTTAATGAGAAAATTTTTTTTCCAAAACCTTTTTTTTTATTGATCAGTTCAGAGAAGCGATATCTTTTTCAATGACGTGTCTTAAGTTTACCAATTATACTGTTACATAATGGGCCCTAATTATAATAAAAAAAAGCTTTAAAAGTTTTCTTTTCTTTCTTTTTTTTCATGTGACTGAGAAGAAATGTTAAATATTTTATCCGACTACTTTAAAAGTTTGGATTTCATCAAAAAATGACCCAAATGATTCATGCCAGGTTAGTAGGTTTACAAAATTATCAAATTTTTCATTACCTGTTTACTAGTATAATAGTTGTTGCGCCCTCTAGCGTCCGCTATGTGAAGCTAGCTTTTGTAAACAAAGGACTGAGGAAAAGAACGATCGAAAGAACTGAAACGACTTGTGACGAAGCGAGCGAGTGGCATGTGTTATGTAGCGGTTTTTATAAAAAATGGTTTTTAGTTTAGAAATTATATTGTAAATAAACGTTAGAATATATATATATATATATATATATATATATATATATATATATATATATTGCCTACCAAAAGAAACCTCTTTGCTGTCAAGTCCATGAGAATTTCTCATTTAATTTAGTTAGTAATGACCCTTGGATCGAATAAGAACACCACAATAGTGTTTTATTGAGAGTGAATGCCATTTCCAGCATGCAGTGACCGCCAATAAAACGTGTTTTAAGCAAAATGATTTCTACCCCTCTCCCCGGAAAATTTGAAATGAGGACCTGAATTGCTGTGAAAAAAGTTATGAAGATAATTACCTCAAATTTTATGCATATGTTTTGTGCAATGTTAGAATTGTTTTGACCTGTTTTCTTGAAAAAATCATTGCATTATTTCAAAGCTTACAACATTTTTATATAAACATAACAAGTGTTTTTTTTAAGCCACTTCATATACTTCCCTTTTCTTGTTAACATGTGCATATCTGTTATCCTAAGATCATTTTAAAAAATAGTAATGCAATATATAAAAGTTTGAAAATTGAAAAAAATTTCATAAACATTTTGTTCACAATGGGCCACGTTTATGTAATTTCTAAAAAAAATTTCACTGTTTTCTTTCAATTTCGATAGTTTTTCTCATATAATTTATTAATCCCTTAAATAGTTCGCCCATACACCAGTGTTTCTCAAACTGTGGGGCGCGCCCCCTAGGGGGGCGTTATAACCCTACAAGGGGGGCGCGAGCCTCTTGAAAAATTGGGAAAAAAAATTCTTTTAAAAAGTATTAACTTACTGAAAGTAAACAAGCAAATACATTCTGACATAATAAAAAATAAAATACTCATTTACAATATAATACACTTATAAATGCATCAGTAGTGCACAATCTATTTTATATAATTAACTTAATAATACTAAGTTAAGGACTAGTTTAATAATTACCAGTGACCCTATGGATTTGTTATATATAAAATTATATACTAACATTAACACTTATCTCGATAATTTGTACGGTTTATAATTAATCTCTTAAATGCCGATTAAAAATTATGCTATTCGCTCTCCAATGCCCCCATTTAGCACGTAGGAAAGCGTATATGGTGTATTGAGGGGGTGGGTGGTAGAAAAGGAATAAATAGTCAAATCCTCTCTGAAATAAGTGAATCCTTCGCAAACACTGTCAAGGTCATTTTATTGCTTTCTAAAGAATTCGGAATAATTTTATGGATAGCAGTTCACAGAAAAGATATAACTTCGGAAAGATGTATATATACGTCTGAGGGCAATAAACACAGTTGCTGAGTGAGACGTTTATATACGTTGGGGGCTTAAGAGGTTTAAATCGTATTGTATGTTTAACGTCATAATATTATTGAATTTAATACATCGCTATTGTATATATGGAGGGGGGCGCGATGCAAATTATGATTGAATATTGGGTCGCAAACATTGGAAGTTTGAGAAGCACTGCCATACACCTTACGGGCTACGGATAGTTGGCCATTACCAGTTTGCCCGTACACTGACATTTTCTTTTTTCTATCTATTAAGATTTGCACGTATTTTTAATTCTTATAGTGAGATTATTAGTACTAGTGTTTTTAAGAGATTCACAGTTAGCCCATGGTACTGAAATACTTCACATCCGGGATTTTCTTTGAGGTGAAGACAGGAATTTAGATTTTTGAAAATATTCGATAAAAAACAGGGATTGGAAAGACAATGTGCAATTTATTGCTTGAGAAGAAAGGGTGATTTAAAAAAATCTGACAGTATATCTGTTCCCATTGCAATGTAAGCCTTAGTATTACACCATGCTTTAAATCGTGTGCGCATATACACACAAAATCCTCAACCGTTTGAAAAAAAAGGAACAAACAGGAATTTTTTTTTGTAAGAATGAGAGTAATTCTTTTAAGATGTATGAAACGTTCTTCAAAGCACGCAGCGAACTTATAAAAAGCAAACATTTAGTGGCTTTTGTGTTCCATAATGAAAATTTTAAAACTGAAAATTAAAATAAAATTCTTCCACACATTTTCACTTTCTGTTTAGCATTATGCTTAGTTATATACAATAAGAAAATATGCCTTATTTTGGAACATTTTGCGAAAAAAAACTGACCACTTAAGGGGTTAAACAAATCTAAAGACCCCCCGAAAAAAATTCTCATGTCTGAATTTCGTCGAATAAAAAATTTCGCACATAGTCGGACACATTAATGGTAATTTAACTATAATAATTACTTTCATATTCAAATAAATTAATAAATAACTGCTGTCAATTAATATGGAATTAATTTCAAATTCTGAAAATGTGAGAAATAAGAATATTCGACTTCTTTCATCCAATTTTGATTTTTTAACAGCAACCCAAAGCTAAGAAAAATCCTGTATTTAAAACAGAATTATCACCGAAAAACGTTAGAGTATAAATTTCCAAAGCAAAAATTGCGCACTAGTAATTGTTACTAAAGAATACATTTGTCCCTTAATGATACTGCAATAGATGTTCGTTATTACCGATATTTCGTAACAAAAGTATTTTGATCCGCTTGCTGCAAAGCATTTTTTATAATAACTGACCACAGGAAATACCAATTCTAATAACTAGTGTTAAATTAAAAGTTTGGCTCAAAATGAATTATATATAAATTCATATACTTCACTTTACGGAGTTTCGATAACCTCTAATTAAACTAATTTTCTTTCGATTTTCACAGAAGTATAGCATAGTTTCGGTTTTTGTTTTATTCTTTCCTCGTATAAATACGTCTAAAAAGTGACATGTAATTACTCAGATAACAGCACTTCTACATTTTCAACAACTCAACAGAAGCCAACAGACTTAAACATGTCACTATTTTTCAAAAGACAGAAGTATCGCCTGCACGCTATTGGGTGTCAGTACAATGCACAGAAGTTGATAATCCAGCCCTGTAATTAAGCCATAGGTCCTGCCGCTGTCTTGGCTGCTATCTAATAAATATATCCTAATGAATTAAGAACAAAAGGTACGGCGTCTAGTAATCAAAATAACAATGATAATAACAAAATAAATAAATTCGGTAAACACATGCGTAACGATGGTGGACAATGCAACATAATATATCATCATATAAGATAACAAAATCTTATAATTAAAAAAAATGGAAGCCGCAAAGAGCTAGAGATAAAAAAGTAAAGTAAAAAGCACAAGTGTCTCTAAAGTCATGCATTTCCAATTAACACGTCAATTGGTTCATAATTGGACCGTCTATCCGTCCAAGTTTTGACATGACGACAAAAAAGGCCTTTTATACAGGAGAAGCTAAGCTGCGTGTAAGTGGTATGTTGGTGTTTTTGTCTGTTCCTTTTGTATGCCGGAGCTTGTTGGATTATTTGTCAGGTGAGAGACATGTCAGCACTGTGTGGGGAGGAAAAAACAGCTGGATTATAGAATTTTTTTTTTTAATTCTACAATGAAGAAATGTAATTTTAATAATCTTCATTTTTAGTTTCATACATATATATATAAGAAATAAAATAAAGAGTTTTATAATAATATTTCTTAAATGATAACTCTTGAATATTTTGTTCCAACTATTTGAAGGGGAAAAAATAATTATATCTTGAAGATGTACTGGTATGTGATTACGAAGAACAATGTAAAACAAAATAAGCGTCTACGCAAAATGATTTTATAGCGTAGATATTAGTAAGCTTAAAATGTTAAATGTGCTCTTTTTTTTTTTAAAGCAGGTCAGTTATAAATTGGAAAATAAAATTCAGATTAAGATTATTTCAAAAAGTCAGCAAGAAACCGTAATTAATAATGAAATTTAAAAAAAGGTTGACTGAAATTATAACTTACTAAATTTTTTTTAACCATTTATTAATCAGTTGGCTACATTTACATTACATTATATTAAGATTAACAGTAATATTAGGTGCAATTAAAACTGAATTATTTGAAACCTAAGTATAAAAATAGAAATTGTATCTCCCAAATCATAATTTATCTTGATTCAAATCATAAATATCGCACAATTTTAAATAATGAACATTTTTTTAAAAAAATTAAGAACGTTACTCATCAGGGATTATTTAAATTAAATTAATATATCTATGTTACTATTTAATCGAGATCTATCTTATTTATTTAAACTATGTTACCTAAAAAATTACAATAAACGACAGATAATTTTCTTTATGAATTTTTTTCTTATTGTCTACAGTTAAAAAGCATTTCAAGTATTAATATGTAATAAATTTAAATTCTAAATAGATCTGGTAATATTTTTGAACAAGTTTAAACATGGGATATTAATGTCCCCAGGAAAGTGAAAAAGACAATAAAAATATTTGCTTAGTTTATGTATATATAAATGTGAAATTTTCTACCACGAGAAATGTATTTAAAATTACAAGCTTGCCTATAAAAAAAAGCACGGTTTATTAAAAAAAAAAAATCTGAATTTACTGCCAATAATGTACACAAAAACATAAATTCTGTTTTCCGTAAAGCGTGTTATGAAAATCACTTTCGAAGTTACGGACATCATCTACCAGCGGGTCATGTTCTGAGGTCGCATTTTTTGATAGAAGGAAAATGGATTGTTAGACGTTCCCTGGCAAGACGCCTGGCGCATGCGTAATGGGCAATACTTGATTTATAACTTGATGCGTGATGTCGTTATATCCTATGAGAGGAAAGGTGGACCCCGTAACAGCCTAATTACAAACCGCAGAACACTTTCCTCAGCAATACGAAACCAGGAACATGACAGGAATGTAAAAAAAGTCTTCACTCACTGTTTCGTATGTTTAAGTACGATGCAGGCGCTTCCAGCTATGCTAATCTCTGTTGAAACAATCAGTAAAAACAATAACTTTCTGATTAGGGATGATTAAAAAGATTTAAGGGCGTTTGATTCATTTTAAAGAGATATTATCTAATAGAAAGAGATTTTTTGACGTTAAGATGAATTACGTTACTCTCAGCTTGGCATGACAATTTCGAACACTGTTTTTCGAAGAGAAAAGGCATTCCATACTGTTCTTTCTTTTTTAAGTATAGGGTTTTATTGATGTTCTGACTGATTATATATTACCAATTCAAGTGCAGTGGGTCATTTTGTATAACACTTCGAAGAATTTTTTACATATGCATATGTTTTGATTCCATCTTCTTCGTATAATGTTAAATAATTGGACCTGAATTTAGAATATTTTTAGGTATAAAAGTACTCCAACATTAATATTATGTTCTAGCTCAGTTATCTTATAGAGAGTAGCATATTTAATCACTCTACTCATTTTTATATTGGTTGATTTATTTATTTTTTTTTCTGGTATAAAATGTGTTTTGTATTTCTTCACACTCAAACCTTCATACTAAATAAACAATTCCTTTACATGTTAAAACGAAAAAGGAACAATTTGCGAGTGGGACATCTATTTAACGAAGTCATTAAATCTTGCAAGAAAGTTCGTTATGGGGAAAATTCGCTCAATAGAGATTCATTTTTCAGTATACCAGGTTTTTAGTTCCAGGAAAAAGTTCGCAAAATAGAGGTTAGTAAAATAGAGATTCGACTGTATTTTGAAAATTTAAAAACGCTGTTTTGTTAACAGATGTCTGAATTACATTGTTGTAAATTTTTAAAAAAAAATTGAGACATTTTTCTATTTAAAATTGTGCTCCGCGTTTAGTTCAAACTCTCGCACATTTGGTGAATGAGTGAATATTGACGTCGCACTGTATAGCTGTACACGAGGGCTTTTGGTGACGAACCACGTCATTTTGAACCATGGTCAAGTGACGTGGACGACACCTGAGCTGGTATCCCCCTCCTAACAACCACACCCAACAGGAGGACGTTTGAGCTTTCGACAGATTTAACGTGCATCGCTTCCCTACACGGCGGGTCTTTAGTGGTACTGGGCTCGAACTCGTGACAAGGCCAGTCACGATTCGATACCTTGACCACTCGGCTACCGTGGCCACTCGTAAATTTAGTGAAGACAGCTAGGTTTTCACGCTCGGAGACAATGTTATTTTTCGTGACCACTCCTGACAAAGTGTATGCCATAAGGGGTCTATCATGCTTTCCCAAAAATTTATGACTTGTCTCACCCCACCATTTCCTTTTTTTGGGGGGGAGGGGGCAAATTGTTTGATATAAAAGGAAAGAAAAAGTAAAATAATTAAGACAACAATAATACTAAGAAGATATGAATGAATAACAAAGAAATACAGAACCAAGAAAAAAATGCATATAAAACAGCAAATAATACAGAACTATTTTTTTAATTTATAGGATTAAAAGTATTTCATTTTGAAATTTATCCTCCAGTATTTGATAGCAGTTTAGTGGCCCTAGATGGCCCCTCCCATACCCCTGTTCTACAGTAGAGTTAAATATATTAGCACAACGGACTTCAGAACAAATGCATTTCACAAGTTTATTCAAAACTTTAAAAAGGTATTGATTTGAAGGTTTTAACAATTATTTAATTTTACTTTTCATCGTTTGATTTTTAACATAAATGTATTCTACATCAGATTACAAGAAAATATTTCGGGCAAAAGCTGCATTCAATAAATGTATATTTGACATTTTTATTTTAATACCATTGATACAATAGTTTTGAAAATGCATGAAAATGCCTTAATCTTCTAAAAATAACCTAACTACTCTTAAATGGGGATCGTGGTTTCAATATGAGTATAACTGACATTCATCAATTATTAATTTAATACAATGCACGAATTAAATCAACCGAATATTAATGGTTTATTTAATAAATAGTCAGGAATATATCACTGGCTTTTCTGAATATATTTAGAACAAATTTATTCTGATATATTCAACCAAATATTTAACAAAAGTTACTCTTTCATGTGTGCTGTATATTCCAACGTATAAAGCGCACCTCTATTTTAAAACTACATTTTTTAAAAAGTTTTAGGTAATTTTCTGTATAACGAGCGCCTTTTCTTTCTTTCTTTCTTTCTTTTTTTTACGAAGAAACCTTAAATGAACATGCCTAGTATTCTTATCTTTTGAATTCTTTTATTCCAAGTATTATACCACAGGTTTTTGAACAACTGTATACTTCTAAAACAAAAATTGAAAAGTGCAAGAAAAGAGGTGTAAGAACATTGGCGTAGCTAGTTCTGAGGAGGCCCTATATCAAAATTCCTCCGGGGACCCTTTTTAGACATGAGAACCCTGTTAGTTAGACTGTAGTTACACATGTTAAGGCCCTCGTAGCTTGGGGGCCCCGTGTCATTGATACGGCGGTAGCTACGCCCCTGTATAAGAAAGTATGTGAATGTTAGAAGGTGAAAAAAAAAGGGGGACCCTTTTTAGACATGAAAACCCTGTTAGTTAGACTGTAGTTACACATGTTGGGGCCCTCGTAGCTTGGGGGCCCCGTGTTATTAATACAGTGGTAGCTACGCCCCTTATAAAAAGTATGTGAATGTTAGAAGGTGAAAAAAAAAATCAAAATTAAGCCAAATGTGCCATGCCAGTCCAGAAACAGCGTGTGAGTGGATAATAAAGCTTGGAATGAAATTAAACCTGACATAATTCAAAAGTCATTTAGAAAAATGTAGCATGAACGAAATGAAACGAAAGATGCTTGTTTATTTATGTATCCGAGCAATGATGATGGTGAAGATGAAACAGAATTCGATGATATGCCTGAAGGTATATAACAGAAGTAAAATATAACGAACTTTTCATTTTATCCAATAATAAAAGTTCATAAGTTAAGTCATTTATTTAGAATACCGTATTTACTCGAATCTAAGCTGCACTATTTTTTTTTAGAGTTAGTGCTACTGAAAATTGGGCGCAGCTTAGAATCAAAAGTAAAACATTTGATCGATGGGGGAAATTGAGTTTTCATCCCTTTGGAAAAGAAAAATGTAACCGTCCATCCTGTCAACTTGCATCGATGACTCATCCCATTACGTAGTTTATCTCCAGTATTTAGTCTATACTAAACATCTTTGTCTGCTCGTATTTTGGAAAAAAATTTCTATATGCTTTCTATTAATCACCTAAACATCAAAGATTTCAGTAATAGCATCAATACGAGTTCATTATGACTCAAATTTGAAAAGGGAGTCAATTTTATATGCAGAAAAAACAGGAAACAGAGCAGCGGTCATTGAAAATTAAACACGGATGAAACAAATATGCATCAATGGAGTAAACAAAATTATATAATTTTTGCTTGCAAATGTTTTCGACAGTCTTTAATAATTCTTTTAAATTCTTCTAGAAGCATGCTTTGAAAAAAAATGCTGCATTAGAAACGCATTGATAGGCATGGAAGACGACACCGTGTGGAAGAATGGCGACAATTAATTGCCTTTACATAAAGTGCCCATAACATGTTGATCTACTTTAAATATTATTTTGAGAAATATTCTTCGAAGTATGTGCATGGAATGGGGTTCCACGAAAACACTTTCTAGTTCTAGGGGTTCCACGAAAGCATCTTCAAGTTCTAGGGGTTCCATGAAGTGAAAAAGTTTGGGAACCACTGGTGTAGAGAATTGGGGGTGCGGTTTAGAATCGAAGGCGGCTAAGATTCGAGTAAATACGGTATCTAGTATTCACATATATGTAGAAAAGTAATTTTTTTAATGCTTTTCTTTTCTTTACTTTTAAAACTATCATTGCTATACCCAACGTATAACACGCACTCATAAAAAATGCGCGTTATATGCTGAAATATACGGAATATAGAATTATAAATACGAATTTATCTGAAAAATATCTAAAACCATTTTTTATAAGAACTAGCAATAATTATATACTAGCCAGTGTTTTAATAGTGCTATTAATAATTACATATCAGCTAACAATATAAAGCAAAAGTGTGAAGTTGTCAAAAATGCATATTCTATGAAAGCTTCCTCAACTCGTAAAATTCGCCCATTGAAGTAACTAGATCAACTGGACGAGATTAAGGTCATTTCAAGCATTTTAACACTATCGACCATTTGGGTGAAGAAAAGAAAATGAATTATAAACTTTGGAACAATATTTACGGAAACACAATTGTGACACATTGAGGTTGAGAATTGTTTGCTATGAATAGAGTCGACTTAAAATGTATGATTAATGTAAATTTAAATGTGTGTGATTCATTTGTTTATCAAAAAGTCTTTTTTTTTAGCTTTTCCAAGTATAGTACTTAAAGCAGTTATATGTTATTACATATGACATGTGCTACTTTGTACATTGAAAAGAATAAATGCCATGTAATCACTCTATTGCAGTCCCATTTTTTAAAACTGAGACTGATTTATCCCAAAGTTAATAGATTACGTGAAATTTATTATTAGAGAAAGAAGTGCAAATTAGTTTTTAGAATTTAGCACGTTATGAAGGAAAAAAAAATTAAGCAGTATTTTATTAATTTTATTTAAATAAAACTTGCTTCGGAAAATTCTTTTGATTTATAAACTAATTTCAATTTATACACTAAAAAAAATTTAAATAAGAATAATAATACATGAATTCATACTTAAAGCAATGAGCATTTTTTTAGAGAAGACTTGTTTTAATTTATAAAATAATTTTTCAAATAATAATATAAAATGCTTTTATAGGAACTCTCTCCAAAAAAATTCTACTTACTATAGAAAAATTTATTTATGTAAGGACAAATGTGTGTTTTAGTTTTTAAAAAAATACCGCATGGAAATTATCACACGTAATTAATCTATTAAAGTTTATAATCCACCATCATACCATGTTCTTTAATTAAAAAATAGTGGGAAGTATTGGTAGGGAAAAAAATTGCACACAGATCATTAAAAAAGTAAGAATATATTCCAATTATTTTTTACAACCATTTCGAAACAAAGGTTATGGAACTATTATTTATTTCTTTTTGATTTCCGACATTATTTCTCAGTACTAAACATTTGCACATTCTGTTCATATTTATATATTTTTAATCCAACAAAAGAAACGTTTATTTTAATGTATCAATAAAAAGTTAATTACTTTTTTGTTTGCTGTAATTCCGAGTTATATTTGTATTTAATGATTCAATATATCGAAGCTTTTTTTTCCTCGTCTTTTCAATAGCCTATAGATAAGTATTAAAATTTAAGAAATGTATACATGTAATGGAGGCTTTGGATACATCAAACATATCACAGATAAAGTAAATTACAAGAATTGTTTTAAAATAATTGCACTCCTGGCAGAGGAACTTGTTTCAAATGCGTGGTAAAATATATTGATACCATTAGATAACACCAGAGCGCCTTCGACAGCACACCGAACAGTCGAAGAAATAAAATGGCTGTCTTGTAGAAGTTCGTTCAACTCCTTTTAAGTACAGTGTTTTTCTCTGATTTATACCAGAGAGAGATTGTAATTGAAATCATATCTGTGGCTGAGGGGCCGGGATATTTATGGCTAAAGGGCAAAAATAAAAAGTTTCTCTGTATTTCGATAGTCACGAAATATTTGCATTATTTTTATGTTCTTCTGCCAAGATGGCTGCCACGACGTTCCAAGATTTATAGCTTCGAAAAAGAAATATAGCATTCCGATTGCGTATGCACGAATTTTTTTACTTATTCGGCTGCTTCTTTTGTTCATGACTGTAACGTTAAAGTTTGATTTCTTTCTAATTATGACGAATCGGTGCGTTTATCTAACAGGTTTTTACAGGCCATGTAACAACTGGGTATTTTAGAGATTGATTTTCTTGCGAACTTTCGGCTTAATTTGACCGTTATCATGGGCCCCTCTCTCTCACTCATGGTGTCGAATTAAATTCGCCGTTTCCGTTCGCCCTTGAGCTGGAAATTACTGAAAACGAACGACACACGCATTATGAAGCATGTTCTTCGCACCGTCTCTAATCGTGTGCTCAGTATAATTTTTTCCTCGGGTGCTTTTATCTCAATATCTTTTTTCTTTCTTTCTTAAATTCTTTTTTTTTCTTTCTTTTTCTAGTAGCACTTTGCTTGCATTAACGAATCGGGGAAAAGATGTACATGAAATTCTGAATTATAAATTAAATATTTAACAAATAATATAAAAGAAAAAAAAAAATTAAAATCAATCCCTACTTAGGCCAACAAAGAAAAATTTTATTTTAGAAGCATTTTCTTATAAAAGGAGAACATTTTGAAAAAAGCTTATTCTAAGTTACTTTTTTGGCAAAATATTGTATTTAAATAATTTTTTTTGTCAAAATGTGACCTTAAAACAATTTTATTCATGTATTCTAATCTAAGTGACACTAAATATCATGAAAATTATCCATTTATGCGCCTTTTTAAAATTACGGTTCCGAACGTAGTCGGATACCTTAACGGATTCGATGAGCAGTTTAGATTCATCATGAATATCTAAGCTGAAAAAAATATTTATGCAGCCTTTTTGATGTAACCAACCGGACAGTGATTGTCCACCTTTAGAGCAGAGGTGGGCAGACCTTTTCAGGGTACGGAGCACTTCTAATTTTGTCAAGGTGTTGCGGTCCACCCAGTATCAGTGGCACATACAAAGAGGGGGGGGGGGGGCGGGGCTCCCCGGGTTCGGATCCTCCTCTATAGCCCATGACTTTTTTTCCCGATCGATTGTATTCCCATGTATATAGTACGTAAAACTTAAAAAATTAAGTATTTATTGTTAATAATATTTTATTAATTGCGTTGCGCCCCCTTTGAAAAATTCACGAATGCATTCACTGCCCAGTGTCGTAGGTGTGGTGAGGTAAGGAAAAGGTCAGCAATATTTATTCTAACTTAATAATAAATACGGAATATGTTCGTTCCATTTCTTGTCGTTTTTGAAACTGAATTTCTATAAAAATATAAATATGTTTCAATTTTTTTCTACCAAAAACTATTCTTGGACCACCCGTTGGTGACCACTGGTCTAGAGGCCACGACTGAGAACTCCAATTAATACTTCAGCCAAAGACGATATCGAGGAATAAGGGAAGTAATACATAGGGAAAATTAGCGATAGATTCCACTCCAAGTACCCCTCGTCACTTGTGACCATGGTTCAAAATAATGAGCCTGCAATAATAGCCTCCACGACACTTAATTAAAACCATCTAATTATTTGCGGATTTGCTCTCTGTGGGATTTGGCATACTAATGACAATGATAGCAAAAATAATTTTCATTCAATATTTAAAGCGTTTAACAGTTTTATAATAAAACAATCTCCTTTTGTTACAAATTAGTTCTATCCATTTCCCTATACATAGACACGAAATTATGAAATTCCCCTATTTCTCAACGGTTTGTTTTCTCTAAGTAATATGAGTGCCAATGCGATTTTTACATTAATATATTTATAAAGCTCGTACTATAGAATTAAAAAAAAAGATTCAAAAGTTAAACCAGCATATAACAGTAATATAAGCACATGGGAAAACTCACAATAAAATAATACGATCATAGAATAATGTCAGTGGCGTAACGGAAAATATTAGGATCCCCTGTAAAGTCAGGTTTGCGGCCCTAAACCGGATTTTACAAAGGGTAAGTACTAACGCGTCAGTCAGGCTTTGGGCCCCTGGAATCCTGTCCCCCCCCCATTCAATGCGAGGGATGCGGGAGTATACGTTACGCCACTGAGTAATGTATCTATATCAGGGGTGGGTAAATAGCAACCCGCGTTCCAAATGCGCTTTACCAATTTTTTCTCCGCCAAGACAGTCATAAAACAAAATATAGAGAAAATGTTCTCTATATTAGAGTGGATATACATTTATGAGCAAAGTTTTTGCTCTTAAATGCAATCTTTGCTTATGAGCAAAGTTCTTGCAGATCAACAGGTGCAAGGTGGCTGCATTAATTTGTAGGGTTGTGATGAGAATTTCAACAAGCAATCTCCCTCCTGATTAAAAAAAAATTGTATAAAAGTGTGATTTACCTCATTAAACTGATTCTAAAATTAATTAAGCTTGCATCTATAGATGATTTCAAATTAGCATAGTAAATAAATTGAATAAAATTACCACTATTTTATTTATCTTATATTATTTATTGATTTTTATATAGTATAATTTATACCTCTTCTAAGGTGAAAAGTTAACCAATGAATGCAATCATTTTAAAAAGGAGCGGTTTCCACAATGTGGCTCTCGAGCCAAAACAATCTGCCACTAGGGGCAGCTATAGGCTCGGACAAATCAGACGCCTGTCCGGAGGGGGGGGGGGGGGGATTTTGAAAAATACTTTTCTTTTGTGTCGATAAAAATTTGATATATTTTCGGAAATATTGCAAATTTGGTATTTCGTTTAATGTATCTCATTTCCTTATTATGTACTCTGTTTGTTTAAAGTCACTTTTCTTTTATGTTGTAATTTGAAGAGTTCGAGGAGGAAGTATATGCTAAATCACATAAAATTTGATGTTTTCACTACTTTCTTTAGTAACTTTCTTCCCATCCCGGAGTGGGGTCACAAAGGACATTCTTTCTACCCATAGGATTTCCGGTGTCAGCTAACCAAAAGGGGACAGGGGTAATAAGAGATTATGAAAGACAGAGAGCCAAAGGAGGTTTTTATTTTAGTCTTGAGTGTTGTTATTTTAAGTTAAAATAAACGTTTGTGATCCCTACAATCAGCAGACTCTTTTTCGAAGAAATTAGTCTGCTGACATGGACAATTCTTTATTTTACATTTTTGTCGTTTGAAATAATAACAGGGAATTATCCTTTTAAGGTGAGTATATTGTTGCTGATACTGAAGAACTTCATCTTGATATTTGCTTGAAAGACTTGGAAGAAGACCATGCTTGCATTCCTTTAAAGAAAACTGGCCCAGCAGTAGCTGTTCCTGAAAGTATGCCGATGGAATTAAAAAAAAGCACCCACGAGAAGAGACATTCAGGAATTAAGGAAAACAAAGATTACTACTTCATTCCCAAACTCAGACAGAAGATAGAAAATTGCATTACCAATTGTTACTATTGTATATTGGTAAATAACAAAAGAAGAAAGAAAGAAGGCTTTTTGCATCCATTACAGCAGTGTTTCTCAAACTTTCAATATTTGGGACCCAATATTCAATCACAGTTTTAATCGCCCCTCCCCCTCCATACAAATAACATTGAATTGAATTCAAAAATGCTATACTTTGATGCTAAAGTTACGATACGACTTCAACCTCTTAATTGCCACCGGCGTATATATAACGTCTCGCTTAACCGGTGCATTAAGTGGCCGCGGTAGCCGAGTGGTATAGGTACCGGATCGTGGCTTGCCTTGTCATGAGTTCGAGCCCAATACCACTAAAGACCCGCCGTGTAGGGCAGCGATGCACGTTAAATCTGTTGAGAGCTGAAACGTCCTCCCGTTAGTGTGGTGTGGTAGTTAGGAGAGGGGGTGCCAGCTCAGGTGTCATCCACGTTACTTGACCATGGTTCAAAATTACGTGGTCCGTCACCAAAAGCCCTCGTATAGCTGAACAGTGCGACGTTAATATTCAATCAATCAACCGGTGCATTAAATGCCCCGGATGTATATATACGTCTTTCCGAAGTACGACGACCTTGACAGTGTTTGTGAAGGATTTCCTTATTTATTCATTCTCCCCTCCCCCAACACATCACATACGCGCGTCTACGTGTAAAACGGTGGCAATGGGGAGCGAATTGCATAATTTTTAATAGTCATCTAAGGGATTATTTATAAACCGTTCAAATTATCAAGATAAGTATTAATTCTTGTAAAAAATTTATGTATATGACAAGCCCTAGGATCACTGATAATTATTAAGCTTGTTCTTAATTTAGTATTGTTAAATTAATTATGTAAATTAATAATTATTATTATTACATTGTGGAGTACTGATACATTTATAAGTGTATTATATCAGTGTAAATGTTTATTTTATTTCTTATTATGTCACAACGTATTTTGTTTACTTTCAATAAATTAATAATTTTTTAAAAATAATCTTTTGTTTTCGACTTTTCAATATGCTCGTGCCCCCCTCGTAGAGCTATCACGCCTCCTAGGGGGGCGCGCCACACTGTTTGAGAAACGCTGCATTACAGAAAGATGTGCTATTGAAAACATATCATAGTGATCACTTTGGACCGAACAGGATAACTAAGAATAATGAAAGAGCCACGGAACGATTTGTCTGACTCTAGTGCAAGATATATATATATATATAAATATGTTTATATGTGTGTGTGTGCGTGTGTGTATTACTTCACTTAATGTCAATAAAATTGATTTAACCTGTTAAACGTATGTGTTAATCTGTCGACTGATCACAAGTATCTGAAAACAAAGAACTATTTATTCAGTATAGGGTCCAGCTTAGAAAGGTTAAGAATCGTTGATTTATTAGTAAACATTCAAATTACCACAATTTTCGCAAATTCACTAATGTTACAAAAACAAATTTCAAAATATATTTGATATCTAAAAACACAATTCTTCAATTTTAAAAAGGAGTTATGTGAGCTGATCGCATTATTATGTTTTAATATTAAATATATATTTTTAAACTATCAAATCTTTGGAGCTTTTTAGAATTCTAATGATTTATTCGTATTCTCACGAAATAGTTTATTATGGGTTAAATCTACTGATAAAATATGTCAGATATTCGTATTATTCCTCTGTATGTTTGTCTTTTGCTAAGTTAATAACATTTGAAATTTTATTAGATACTACCTAATTTATCCAAATCTATTTACAAGACGGTACCGGTATTTAGATTTCAAAATAAAAAATAATGATAACAGAATAAGCTGAATTTTTAACTATGATTTATTTGGCTTAGAAAATCTTTACTCTTTATAGTTAATTTGTTTTTACAGCTCAAATAAGAGCCCAACATATGCAATTCAATCGAGTGTTTACCCAAGCATTTTATTTCAATAACAACAAAATTATCTCTTTTTTCAATGTGTATGAAAGGATAATTTTTAGTAAACATCAGTGCTTCACAAAGGGGAATGAGGATCAAGAGATACAATCATAATATATTTATTTAATTTTTTAATACATATTTTCCCCTTTATATATATAATCTAGTCTTTGTAAAAATAAAAATTTCTTAAATCAACAATTTGCCACTGCAAAACAAATTTTTATTTTAACAAATTTTTCATTTTTATAAAAATACGTACTCATTTTTAACTGCTTCGTAAGTTGTTGTTATAGTTTTTATTTAACCTGAAAATTTTCCATTTACGAAAAAAGAAATATTAAATAGCATCTAAGAGTTTTATATAAATTATTTACGTTTAGATGTATGGACAAAGGAAAATTATACTTTTGAATAATTTTCCAAAGCAGCTAAAGAAAACATTTCTTCTTTTCTTATAAAAAATTCCTTATTTATAAACAATAAAAGGAAACACAAAACTAATGCTTAAAAGAAATAATTAGATACCATACACTGCTCTATACTTTGAAACAAAAGAACCCGACCTATTCCTTTAATTTTCTGCAATAAAAGAAAAATAATACCGATAAATTATCTTCCAAGTTGAATGACCGATTGAAGAACTGAAGTTAAAGAATTGAGTAATTTAATTCGTGTGAAAAGTGCGAAGGATATGGAATTCAAATATTAATACATCCAAAACACACAAATTTATGTCGTTTGTAGACTATAATAAATCTTTGATTCTCATTTTGTCGAAAGGCTTTTAGCAGTGATGAAATTCGGCCTACGCAAAATGTCGTCTGCTCGTAAGAGCAATGTCATCTTTAAAATTGATGTTGCCATTCTTCAGTAGACTTAAAAGCCGTTTGCGATCGTTTTCATTAAACTGCATTGCGTGGTAACATTGTGATGAATTGCCGAGAATACATAAATGCTCTTATTTTGTTTTGTTTTCGAAGTTTCGATGTATGTGTTTGAGTTATGTCATTTATTCTGTAGTTATATTCATTCGATAAGAAAGTGACACCAAATGGTACTTGTAATTGATTAAAGCGTTCGGTTTTACAACATAACATTAAATGCGTTTTAGTTCTTAGATTCCACTCTGTTGTCGCTTTGCTCGAAAGTGCAGATAAGTTATGACAACAAATACGATTTATAAAATCACAATATAACAGTTTTGTAAATATAACTTTAAAAAATGTTTTTTTAAAAAAAATCTGAAAATAAGATTACTTTTTAAAAACTTTACTTCTGAAATTTCTAACAACTGTATAAAAATTTCGCATTCTATTAAAATAAATTGCATTAAATGTAAATATTGTCATATACATATAGCATTGTTTTCTTGATTTTAAGCATTTAGAAATGTATAACAATGGCTATTATTCGATAAGAAATTAAGTTATTTTTCTACTTGGTGTATATCTAAGTTTCAAAGAAATGGGAAGGAAGCTTAAAATTAGTGAATGTTTAAAATAAAAATGAAGCATGAAATAAAGCATTTGAAGTCGAAGTCCGTTGCTTGAAATAAAGGATTGCTGTACAGTATGAAAAATTGATTCCTTAAACTCAGTCATTTATAACTTTGCAGGGGTTCAGAGTATAAGATACCAGTTCAAATAATATCCATCTATTAGGTTCGAAAAAATTACGAAATCTATCACCTATTTATAACCCTTATACAATTTTAGCATTTTGCTAATTTAACAAAGTAAAATTAAGGTTGACAAAAAATGTTTTGTGATATTTCTGAATTTATGAATGGATTAAAATTAAGCTAGAATTATGCATTTATAAGTAGGATAATTTTAATTTTCTAAATATCTGAAAACAACTGAACGAAATAGAGAAAAAGGCTTTCTAGAGAATTCCAACATAAACTGTCTTTTATTTCTGCAACACGATTAAATCCAGAAAACTATATATAGAGATAATGAAATGGCAGAAAATCAGTCATCAAAACATGCATCAGATAATTAGTTTGGAACCACTTTATTTACGCTGTTTCATATTATTTCAATTATATATTTATTTTTCCATCACATCTTTAAATTAACAAGCGAATTTTTCATAATTGGGAACATTACTCAAAAAAAAAAAAAAAAAAAAAAAAATTAAAAAGTAGAATTTATTAAAATGTAAGGGAAAGATGCCAGACAACTTAAATTCGTGATATGCAAAATATGAAACCATTTTTATAAATTGAAGCAATATAGTCTATGTAACGATTTAAATGGAATTAAACGTGTTATTAGACATCTTAGCGGATGATATGAGACATTTTGTTATTGTAGTTAAATATTTTTTTAAAAAAAATACACACATAAAATGACAAAGCGAATAGTAGCAACACAAACTAACACAGAAAAAGCGTTCTTATTTACATTCCGGAGACCTCAACTTCTATATTTTTTCCAGTGGAAGCCTTAAGAATCCCATGATTTCTGTTAGTTAATACCGTGATTGGTTAGAATCAGTGGTGTAACGTATACCCTCGCAACCCACGTGGAGGGGGGGGGGCAGGATTCTAGAGGGCCAAAAGCCTGACACGCTCCAAGTACGTACTCTGTGTAAGATCCTGCTTGGGACCCAAAACCTGACTTTGCAAGGGACCCTACTCGTAACAGGGGCGTACACAGGAATTTTTGAAGGAGGGAGGGGGGCAGGGTCGGAAGTCCACCATTCTCGTATCATGCTCCAATACGCCACCCAACATATTCTTTTGATTTTATCGATTTTCGGACACAAAAAATAATAGTAAAAAATTAATTATTGAATAAATAATCAGCATTGATTGATTAAATTAATTATTAATAACAAATACTTAATTAAATTTTAGTACTATATACATAGGATTATAATCAATTGAAAAAATTCAAGGGATTTGGGGAGGGGGTTTCAGACCCTGGGACTCCCCCTCCCCTTGTGTGCGCCACTGGACTCTAATATTCTCCAATACTCCACTGTGTAATATTGCATCATTTTATTTTGAAATGTACAAACGTGTCAGTTTTTGAGGAGTTAAAGAGTTGTGGTTAAAAAGGTATTTCCCTTTAGGTGGGTGAACTAAAAAAAATTATCATCATGCGATGCCTTGGAGAATTTAAGACCATGATAAAGTAAATAAAATCAGCCGACAGAAAATTTAAATGGAGAAGTATTCATATATAAATTTTTATTATCTCTGTTTACTGTGAGAAATAGTTACAATACACAATAATAGTTACATTTCTGATGAAATTATTAAAAACAGTCTAAAAAAATTGTTACTTCTAGATTTAGGTACAAGATCTAAATTATCTTTTTTGTGGCAACTAAAACAATTACTCTCACGCATATTGTTCTTCGGTAAATCAATCAATCTATATTTACAATGAATAATTCTTCCTGTGTTTCAAGAATCCAGTTCTTAATCCATTTGATTCTTAAAGGTTTATTCATAATAACTCTTTTTATAAGACAGAAGCGGCGCGCCCCCAGCTAGAGAGTAAGTGAGATATCATTAAATGAAGGTCAAATATAAAATTCCAAAAACTCTCATTCCTTTTTCATTTTAATTTGGCATTGAATTCAGCATTTCCCCATTTGAAGTTTTCGATTTGTTTGGTAATTGCAATCTTAGATTTGTCTTTCTTTTTTACTTTTCCAGTTTAATTATTGAATTTTGATCTGCATCCTCTTATTAAAGAGAAAACTAAACAATGGAAAATGGTATGGCCCTGTGTCGCTTCCTGTTTTTCCATGACGAATGTGGAAACTATCTCTTCAGAGTTCTCCCACATTCAAGAAGGTCATTAGAGGAAGCAAGCATGTCATCAGAAAAGTATTTAAATGAAGGACTCCACAAAAACCTCATTTTTTTCCCACAAAGGTACACTAAAGCTATTATTTTTGTAATCGGCCAAGTTTTAGTTTGAGGAGGATATTTTCTTAGGGAGTAATTTTTAAGAAAAATGATTTCTTTTTCAAGGAAGTATGCTTGTTTTTCGTTATTTTTATTATTTTTAAAATAAGAAAAAACAGAATTTATCATTGGAAAAAGTAGGATGATAAATTTTTGAATGTATTAGAAAAATCGTTTTATAAATGGATGCGCAGTTTTTAAACATAACAAATGAAAATCGCTATTACATTTTTAATGCGAAACGGGCACAGTATATGCGTAATGTATGAGGTACAAAATATATAAGCCTGTGGTAGGGATGTAACAAGAAATTTTTAAGGGGGAGGGGAAGGATTTTTCTATTTCAACTCATATCTCAAAATTAATTTCGAATTTTATTGTTTATTTTCAAGGTGAAAAGAATGTTTATCTATTAATATTTTCCAAAAAGGAAAATATAAAAATAAAAGTTTAAATACAAGAAAAGTGGTCTGCTTAAAATTGCAGTGTATATAACAGTCCTCATGGGAAGTGAAACACCTGTATCCCTCTCCAATTGCGGACATAGACTCTGTTAGAGGGGAGGGGATACATTCTAAAAACACGTAGCGCTGAGGGGTTACCTCTATAGTAAAAATCAAAAATTAGTCTATGAGGGGTGTGTTGAACCCTCCCCACTTGGTTACATCACTGGTTTGAGAAGGAAATGATTATAATAGAATGGTATTAAACAGTATTTAAAAGCATGACAGAAAAGGCTCTTGTTCAGAGGTTTATGCAAATGTGTTACTTTAATTACATTGATAAGTAATTATTGTCAAAATAATGCCTGATCTTTTCTTCGTTTATTTCCGAATTTTCTTTGTTTACATCATCAATGCTATTTTATTACAGTAGTCCCAAAAACTTGGTCTAATGTGAATAAAAGTGCGCCCGAATTTGGGAAAATGCTAGGTTATCGAGAATGGGATAAAAAAAAAAGAATAAATACAAGCAATGCCAGTTTATCCATCGGGCGCTTGGGGTGGGCGCCAAGGTCCCGGATAAGCTGGACATAACCAAACTTGCTGGTTATATATTTCGATCCTACAGTGCCAAGGGGGCTTGTATATCTTCTGTACTCAGGGCCCGAAATGAGCTTAAATCGGTACTGAATACGAGTGTTTCCTCAGAAAATATTGCATTGCACTTGTACGTATAGTTTGCTTGAGAATGCAATAGAAAATAAATTACCCAAATACCCTCAAATAAAGAAAAAGTACGCAGTTTATAAAGGAGTAGAACATTTACAACATGAAAATGAAAATTAGTAATTATGTAGTGTACAGTAATTTCCCTGGCCAGACACACCTCAGAAAAATGCTTTGTGAAGGCATTAAGTTGTTTAATGAAAATTAAATAACCGACGTGGCCAAAATTTGCTACATTTTTTAAAGAAATGCATAGTGTCTTGTCTTCCATCCTGCACTCTCTGCTGCTTCATCACGAAGAAAGATTAAGCCCATTACTGACACACCTTGTTCAAAATATTGAAGGGCGGTTTTGACACAGCCTTTAGTCCAGTGATTCCCAAAGTGGTCTATATAGGCCCCCAGAGGTCTATGACGACCTCCAAGGGATCCACGTCAGCTAAAAATGAATTTGGGGGTCCATGAGGTGTAAGTGGGGGTCTATGTGATACTGGCTCTTATTAAACTAGATCGCGACTTTAATTTTAAAAGAAAATTTAATCAAGTGGAAACCAAATTTTACCTATTTAATAGATTT
>BMAV01024795.1:253070-296933 GCA_019973955.1 Trichonephila inaurata madagascariensis
TTGTCACAGACAATCTGTCAGAACGTTTTAACCTACGTTCAACACATGTAAATGTCTTTTATTCAGATTTTGAAACCAGGTTTGAGAATGCTTTGACTATGGCAATACCACAGTAGGCAAAGAATTCATATGGTCACATAGAAAAAAAAATTTCACATTACAATAGGAACTGATCGCAATAAGCGCTAACGAAGATTTTAAAGTTTAGAAACGGATGTCAGCAATTTTGGCTTTAAAAAGTCAAATCTGTTATTTGTTCCGAATTATGGAATACCTTGAGGAAGTTTTTCATTGCTTTTAACATGTGCTTTTTAAAATTTAAACACTATACTTCATTACAGCAAGAAATTTAATTCTTTTAAAGTAGGAGTAGTAGTGCCAGCTGTCAAAAAGACATTTAAGCTGATAAATTTGCAAAAATTCAATATTAATTAAGTAGGAGTCTACCCCAAACCAAAAAAACAAGGCAAGGGGGCTATGAGGCAAAAAAGTTTGGGAATCTCTGCTTTAGTCCCTCACTATGTTATATTTTTAGAGTTTGTACAGTGTCCTCGACGTTAAAGTCTTCACCATTTTTCGGCATCATTTCATCAACTCCCACCGCCGCAACCACTACTTGGGGGGGGGGGAGTCAAACTCGGGTATTTCCGAGTTATCCGGACTTCCGGGTTATCGAGTGCCGAATTATCGAGACTACTGTATTATTAATTTAATACCGAAATACTAACAAGTCATGTAAGAATAATAAAATATATTAGAATTCTCATGGATTACCTCTGTAACTAGAATTTTAAGAAAGTTGATAGGAAATGCACGGATTTTTAAATAAAAATTATTAGGAATTGATTATTTACAAATAGGTTTGAATAAATCATTTCGATAAAAAGGAAAAAAGTTTAATGAAACTGAAGTAAAAGAAAATATATTAATGCTTACATTCAAACTGTTTTATTTTCCGCTCTAAATAAATTACATAAAATATTTTAACTAAAAAATATGCTTAAGGTTTCTTAATTATATGAACTACTATAGTGTGATAGCATGCAATAGTAAGTGTTACATTTTTCTTACGAATAATGCCATCAGAAAAAGCTGTTTGTAAATTTTCTTGCCTTCACACAATGGGATGAAAAAGGAAAGGTATTTCACTTACCTAAAAAAAGAAAAGAAAATGTGAATTAATATCGCTTAAATTTAAGTTACAAAGATATAAAAAATAGCATTGAAAAATTATTTCATTTTACTATTTTCAAGAACTAAATGCATTGAAGTACTAGGTATGTATGGATTCCACACTTTGTAAAGATATCATCTCCATTTTTTTAACAAAAAATATTTTTAAAAATAATGCTTTTAGTACAATCTTCTTATTTAAAAACATTATGCTCTCTTGTACATTTAAAATAATTAAGTTAATTCAGTTTAAGTTACGCAACAAAGTGATAAAAATACATGATACGTCGCCTGGGCAGTTTAGTGGTTAACGACACGCACTGCTGTGCCGTAGGATCTGGGTTCGAATCCCAGAGAACTCATGGATGTTTGTAAATGTATATTGCCTGTGCCGTATGGGGTCACTCTAAATATTCGTCGAGCCCTAAGTCCTCTAGTGAGGCAACTGACCACACCCAGGATGTTATCCCTCAAAATTGGGGGGGGGGCCCCCCCCGAGACAAATCATTCTGCCACCTGCATGGTGCTCAAAGCTTCGGCTAACAACAGGCTTTAAACTAGCCCCTTGAAATGGTGAGTTTCGTAGGCTTCGATCTGACACTGTCCATCAGGTGGCATTAGAAACAACAACAAATGTTGGATAAGTATTTATACGAAGGATGTGAAATTTTCACGAGTATTTACAGTATCACAGAAAGGAATTCCTGGTTTTTTAAAATTTATTTTAGTACATTAGTGGGGATTTCCTTACTTAATATTTCTATGAATGAATCCCTCCTTCTCTTTTTTCATAGAAAGTCTCAGTAAAATAAGTTACTAAAAAGACATTTAGATCTTATTAAGATTAACTTTTTATTTTAATAATTTTATGTTATTCAATGAATTACTGCTCATTTAAATTCTATAGCCGTTTTAGTTTTTGCAAAATATTAGAAATTAGTACTAGTTTATTCTGAAGAAAGAGTTGCTCATTACATAAGAAAATGCAATATGTATGCTCAATAACTTCTTCAGTTACAAGAAATGAGCCAAATTACAATGACATAGGTGCATCGTGCATTAACAGCACAAAGGAAACTAAAATTTGAAGAACCTTAAGTATTTCTAATGCAAAATATAGTACATTTCGATGGGGGGGAGGGAAACCTGTAGAATCTATTTTACTTAAATCGTATAGTTCTAACAGAAGTTTTATGTTATTCAATAAAATTTCCACATTAAAAAAAAAGAACACAAAAACAAAAACTTCTTCAATTCTAATATCTATTATTCTAATCTATACTAAAAAAAGAGTATCACAACTAGACAAAATAAAAAAAAATTAGTTAAAAATTGTATTTTAAATTTTAGTTTTAATGTTCTTTGTTCTGAGTCTAGTTATATAAAATGTAATAAAAAAATTCAAGCTATGGCGAAATATTTTTGCGCAACATATATATATATATATATATATATATATAAAATATAAATTATTTTTAAAAGAAATAATAAAAAAAAAAAAAGCCCCATTCTTCAAGCAAATACTTATTTTTCCAAATCCCCACCCTACTCTTATTTCCGCACACTAAGAACTTTTGTAATAACATAGAAAGACAAAGCGTAGCATTTATTATTATGATTCCAAATCATACACCATTAAAGGAAAAGAAAAAAATACAAAACAAAGGACGGAACGAGTCCTTATTTGAAATAATTTGTGGCATTTTTTCCCTGTTGCAGCGTGATTCAAATGCTCGGCGTGTACCAACGGCCCCGAGGCACAGGATTCGGTCCCTTTTTAAAGCATCCCAAAGCGCCATCTGGTGCAAATGACTTCACACCTCGGTTGGCTCTAATTGGAAAGAAATTACAGGGGTCACCAAATAAATAGCTCACTTCAATGACAGCTGTGGATTTCTCTGGTGTCTCGTCTTTATTTCATACGTGCTCCCGTTCGTGAAAGATCAATAATTTACTTATTTCTTTTGCAACCAGATGGAAAAGAAGATTGCTTGGCTAATTTACTAAATGATAAGAGTAAATGTTGGAAGTTAGTCAAAGAATAACTTGCCTTTCACAAAGGGCCATTGCTATTCCCTGTACTTCTTTGGCGTGGTGTTATCTTTCTCGATTCTTGCCCCTCTTTGCGTGATTGAGATACATCAAACAGGTATGAAAAACCCTAGTTGGTCGCTATGGCGATCTATTCAATGCTCGAAATACCTCGTACACGATTTTAGTAGGTTACGAAATTATCCTGATTATACTCAAATGAGGTCTTTATCTCTTTCAACATAACTGATTTCTGGTAATCTGATTGTTCAGAAGGTTTTCCAACCACGGTAATAAGATTAAGATTTAATAAAACAATTCAATTCGTTACTTATCCCCAACACTTTTCTGTTTCAACATGTTCAAGTCTCAGACATCTTTATTCATGAAAATTTCAATTGCATTAAATTCTAAATGAAAATATGTTTGTGCAATGTTAAAAATAAGGAAACAAAAGAGCTTTGGCACTGTATTTTTGTCAATAGTAAAAACATATGTAGTATAAAAACGATAACTTTTTTAAAAGCTTTATAGATATGAGTGAACTGTGTGTGTGTATATCTAAAAAAATATATTACTATTTAAAAAAAGATGCCTAATAATTATGTATTGAAACATTATCATAATAGTAAATGACAGCTCTTCGCGATACACTTAAAAAGTAATAAAATCTAATATTTTTTTAATGGGTGGCATTGCGGCAGTTTAGTCTTTGCAGACATTTGCCCCCAATTGTGAAATTTTTTTCGGTGGTGGCACCCTCTAGGGGCAACTCTAGCTACCAAAGTTTGACGCTTGAATTAATTTTAATTCAAGCTCTCATCGAATATTGTGCAGTGATTTAATTTTTCTGAGTGTACCAGAACCAAATTGATACTCGAAATATCTTTTCCATACCATAAGTCTGGAGAGAGATACCTACCCATGATTTTCACGTTCAGAAAATCTATCGATTCCTGCGGGATCGAACGTGCAGCCTAAGGATTAAGAGGCAAGCACGCTACCGCTAAGCCACCGAGCAGCTTGCTTAAATATTTCATACGGAATTAATCTTTTATTTATGGAAATATGTTTTTTTACCTATTACCCTAAGCTCATTATATTTTAAAGTTAAATTAACTACAGAAATATTTTAAAATTTTAATTAAAAATGCACTTGAACGTAATTTATTTAGAACTACTCAAGTATCAGTGAAAAAAGGAACTAAAATGAAATATAAATGAAAATGCAGTTACTGATCAATTAAGACTTTATCCTTCCGCGCGACTAATCGTTTGTTAATGTCGTCTTTAGAAGCTACGCGAAGACTATTGGCGAAATGCTCAAGGGTACAGAGCTCACGCAAAAGGGCTTAGAGCTACAAACCAGCCCTTGGGGAAACAACCACTCCCGCACTTTCATTTATTGTACAAAATAAATAATATTAACGAGATCAGTTCGCAGATAAATTTCAACAGAACTTGTTTAAAAAGGAATTACATAATTTATTCACATAATTCAGAAATTATAAGGCTACATAGTTTGCAAAGTACAAAAAAATAGTTGAGGACAGAAGAAAAAGAAGAAGAAAAAACAGAGTAAGAGAAAAATGTATTTAATTAAAACTGTTGTCACCAATGTAGAACTAGAGTTAGTGCAAAAAATAACAATACGATACAAAACAAAGAAAAAATGGTTTAAAAATAGGATGCGAAAGACAAGACTTTTTTAAAAAAAATATCACTGATGTTGCTCATGCCTCCTGTCTGGCATAGTCAGATCGAGACCCACGAAATTCATCGTGGCAATGGGCTAGATGAACGCCTGTAGTTGGCCTTAGCCTTGAGCACCATACAGGTGACAGTACGATTTTTTAGCTCGGTGAAATTCCCGAAGGGACGATAGAACATTACGATAGATGGCGCCACCATCTAACTCCACCTCCACAATTTAGGCATGGAACTGAAGTGGAGGGAAATTTTCTCCAGTTCCCTGCACTCGTGATTCAGCCCACGAGACTTTCGGTCCCACTGATTTAGCGAGCACGTACTCCGTGTGTACTCGGAGGGTATTTGGCGTTACGGGCATCGAACCCAGGCCTTCCGGTCTGGAGTCCGGTGCTCTAACCACTAGGCTACCCACAGCCTAAAATATCACTACTTCCCGTTAATAATTTTTCTTTCCATTTTTAAAAAAATGAATCACCATTCTCGGGAAAGGAAATGATCACCCAAAGAATTAGAAATCATTAAATATATGCCACAAACATTTTAACAGTAAGTACATATTTAACATATAGTTCTTGTAGAAAGAGGAAATAACAAAAATATGTATGAATTATATATATATATTTACACAATTGTAAAAATGGGACAGATATGGTGAATTTAAATCACAGTCAAGTAACGTGTTCGACATCTGGGCTGGCACTTCATTATCTGAACTTCCACACCGCATCAACTTGAAGACTCGGCAGATTTAACGTGGCAGCATGTATTTACTTGCACTAGAACTAACGTCCACGCAGAAACAGTGTCAGCCACGAGTTGGCGACCCTTATCACGCCGATACTCTGAATCCACTTTATCTTTCTGACTGAATATATTCAGTTAGAAAGATAAAACAGCAAATAGCTATCTTTCACTCTACTGCATCCTCAACTTTTAAGGATCTAGGTACTTCATGAATGTATTTCAAGATTTGTTCTTCGAATTGTATTGTTATATCGCAGAGGTGATGTATGTTCAAAGGTATTTAACTGATCTCTAGCCTAGTGAAGGTCAAGTATTTGCTCTTTTATTTAACTAGTCAGAATTACTTGCTGAATATGCAGACAAGGTATTTGAGAGTTTAAGAGGGAATTTAAATTTGGCTTAGAAGATCAGCAGCCTATTTGTTCAACGGGGTAGAATTTTATTATAATGTAATTGGGATTATTTTAAACAGATAATTTTTATGGGTTAAGCAAAGCTAAACTCTTCAATTATTTCAGAATGCGTTAAATTTTGTTAACAATATGTATGATTTCTTCACTTTTGTGTTATAATATACAATGTACTCTCTGTTTTTGTATTTTAAAATTTATGACAATTTTTGAAACAAATATGTTTTTATCATCCCCCTTGTTTTTATATTCATAAGAAAAGAAATTGTGCGTTACGCTAATGCAGGGCCGGATAAATTCAAAATGGTCCCCAAAGTTTTTAAGGCCCATTAAAAAAAACATGTTACAGGTACCATTGCTGAGTCTTAAAGTTTCGTGTGCCTTTCGGATTATATTACTTCTCTCTTACATTAAGATGTTATTACATTATCTCTCTATCAGATAATATACATAAACGTAAGGTAGGTTTATTCAATATAATATGTTTTTAGATATAATTTTTTAAGTAGTATTCTTTCTCTTTATGCACACGATTACAATGAAGCGCGTTGTTTCATGATTATCATTTTAACCTCAAACTCTTTAGGTACATTAAAAATAATTCTTCTTCCATTAGTCAAACTACCTTTCGAAATTCTTCTAAATGGAAAAAAACATCGGTAGCGCCCATAGGGGAGGAGCGAACGCCCTTTTCTCACCTTGTAAGCGATAATAACCCATGTTTCTTTATTGTACAACTCCTACTTTAATTTCGAGTATCCGAGTTGAGTTCTGCAACACCCATATAACAATCCTTACCATAGAGAACAACACAGCGGTATCTGTACATGGTGGACGCGCTATTAACCACACCCGGATGGACGGACAGCTGTTCAGAGTTTGAGTAATAGATGGCAAGAGGGTGCTCCTAGTCTACAGGGTGCACAGGAAAGTCCTGCTCCATCCAACTTGTAGAGGTGTGAGGACGCTTGTCAAGGAACCTGCCAAGCGGCTTAGGGTTGCAACAGCGAGAGCAGATTCTCATTTGAGTACGTAAGCATAAATTCGGAACCCTTTTAAGTTCCTTTATGTTAAATGACAGGAGTGTGTGTGTTTAAAGACGATGATTATTTTGAATCTTTGTTGAGATTTTAGTTTTTGAACTCTGATTTATGACTCAGAATAAAATTAGATGTGAGTCATGCAGTTTGTTTTATTTTAAACGTAATGCAGTGACTGCGTTTGCCCATACTGGATGGTAAATTTATTCTAGTTATTTTTATCAAATTGCTCACAATTTATTCCGTTGTTCTTCTTGATTTTCAATTATTTATTCTGGAAGGCATATTTTTTGTATGTGTCAAAGAGATTTATGTTCCGAAAGAAAATTTTTGCAGTGATGGAAAAGCCACAATTTTACATTTAAAAAAGAAAAAGAAAGGAAGAAAGCAGGTTTTGAATATTAGATATTTTGTAAGGATATAGTAATTCACACTTGTATGATTTTTCTGAAAAGAACTTCAATTTGAATTCAAATTTATTTTAAATTAACATCGCTCCAGAGTTATAATAGTATTATTGGTAATGCCCCTGGAAATTTAATGCCTCTGCCTGTGAATCTGAGTTGGAAATAATCACCTAATTTCAACAGCGTACACAAGAGGACTTTGGAGGTTCAATTTAATTGTTACTGACGATCTTCAAACTTTTTCAACTCACAGAACCCTTAGAAACCGGAAGGTGTTTTCGTGGAACCCCATTCCACACACAGAATATATCTTAAAACGTAAAGTGGATTAAGACATGCTCTCTATAGGTACTTTATTATTAAAAATTTTAATGTAATTTTAATACAATTTCCACAATAATATTAGTTTGTGATGTAAATGCCGCCTACCCATGCATTGTATTTACGAATAGAGGAGCTTGTGTTTTTATTTTACCCAGTGTCGAAATCTAGGTCTGCAGAAATTATCTGCAGTCGCATTTCATATCCTGCATTTAATTTCTTGTAATATTTTGTTTTTGTAGCCACTCACGTCGAGAGAGAAATGTTATTTTCCTCATAAATACATTGTTCTGAACGGCATTCAAATGTGTATAGATGCGTATAGCTGCGTGAGAAATCCTGTGCATTTTGCATGTATTTTCAACCTAAAATTTTGAAGCTGTTCTTGCTTAAATTTAGATTTTAATATCGAAACTGTTGATATATCTATAAGTTGTTCCTTCTCCTTCATTATAAGTGCTTTTTTTCCCAAATGAAAAAAAGTTGCATTTTCCACAGTGCCAATTTAAGCTCATTTCAGGCCCTGGGCGCAGAAGTTCTACAGGCCCCCTTGGCACTGGAGGATCAAAATTTATAACTAGAAAATCTGGATAAGTCCAGCTTATCAGGGACCCTCCGAGACCCTGGGCACCCGCCCCAAGCGCTCAATGGTTAAACCGACACTAATTTTTCATTTTTTTTAGAAAACTATTTAGTTTTTCGGAAGATTGTTCCAGCGTGTACTGCATTATTTCACGGAACCTGGGATAGTAAAAAATAGGTTATTAACAATCTATTAGGAAGTACATTTTAAGAAAAAAAAATCCGTTTAAATATTCTTTTATTTATTATAATAAAAGTTTAAAAAGTATTACAAAATAGAATTATATTATGAGAATAAGTTTCTGTTTTTATGACTGAGATGAATTTTTATACTTGTGGTTATATATTTACGGAGAAAGTGAATTCATTTTGCATATACATTTATAATTTTCTTTTCAATTTTTCATTTTGACTCGAGTAACCTCTGGGTATTCCTCGTGAAACCCGAGGGCTCCGTGGAACACAGTTTGAAGATCTCTGCCGTAGAAAGCCCTCGGTGCTTTCGTCTACATGTGTGTTTTTTAGAATGTATCCCCCCTCCCTGAATACTCTTTGCCTAATTTTATGTCCTATCACATGAAAGTGAGGACTTAGAAATCTGCGTTTGGTTAAAATGGAGAGTTGCACTCATTGTTACTTAGAAGAAGAGATTGTTACTGGATTGAAGACTAGAACTCATGGTTCAATTTGTAAATTGTTGTCCAAACAGTTAACTACGTGAGCCCAACCTTAGCTTAATAGCATTTAAAGACATGGAATATGGATGTGTTTCAGCGATAACAATCTAGTTTATAATAACTCAGAATTAAAACAATAAAACGGGTAACAATTTTAATTTTTTGTATGTATAATGTTCAATGTTAGAAAAGTAATGTATAAAATTCAGTACATAATTTTAAAATAAATATGAACTAAAAAGTTTTCAATCAATTGGTGTGACTGATGCCATTTCTTCTATCGCTTTAAGGTATCCGACTACGTTCGGAACCATGACTTTAAAAAAACCCTAAATGTATAATTTTCATGATATTTAGTGTCACTTAAATTAGAATACATGTATAAAATTGTTTTAAGGACATTATGACAAATTTTTTTTATTTAAATACAATATTTTGGCAAAAAATTAACTTAGAATAACCTTTTTTCCAAATGTTCTCCTTCTGTAAAAAATGCTTCTATTGTATTAATATTTTGCCTGTATATAGCTCAGACCTCTGCACAGAGGCCCAATTATGATTTTTGAAAAATTCAAATTATTTTCAGAGTTACAACCATTTGAAATAATTATCGGCGTATTTTCTTAAAATTTCTCCCTTCTGTTTTCGTATATCATGGATAAACCGACTTCCAAGTTATGCGTTTCAAAAATTCTAGTTGAGCCTCTGTACAGAGGTCTGAGCTGAATACAGGCAAAATATTAATACAATAGAAGCATTTTTCACAAAAGGAGAACATTTGGAAAAAGGTTATTCTAAGTTAATTTTTTGCCAAAATATTGTATTTAAATAATTTTTTTTGTCATAATGTCCTTATATAAAACAATTTTACGCATGTATTCTAATCTAAGTGACACTAAATATCATAAATATTATCCATTTACACGCTTTTGCAAAATCACGGTTCTGAACGTAGTCGGATACCTTAAGCAAAATTGCGAGAATATTGAAAAAAAAATTCATTTCAAATTGTGTAAGGCATTCATATTTTTAATCAATAATTTTTTAGAAACATGTACTTTAATTCCTGAGAGCAATATTTGATTGATTTATTTAGTCTAAATTCGAACTCGAAACCGTCAAATGAACAACTGGATCTGAAATATCTTAATATTTTATTCAAATTCATTATTTTATTTAAATTAATCCATTAACCAGAAAAATTATACAATTACAATTATATATGTGAGCATCAAAAATACACAATACCTAACTAAAATAAATAAATAAATAATAATAATAATGTATTGTTAAGTAAGATATTAAAATCTGTTTTAATATTGTCAACCTCTCCCCTACAATCAGTAAAGAACTCTAGTAATAACAGGTAAAAGCACTTCAATATGTTTCCCAAACATTTATAACACAATTTTTTCACTTCAAAATCCCTCCAACATTAAATACATGATATTGTGATTACTCAGTTGTTTCGCTGGTTACACCCAAAGCGCATCATTCGCAGCAACTGACGCGTTGCTAACAGTTGTGGACACGGCGAATCGCTCATCGTCAACAAGCCACAATCAAGATAGCAGTTGACACAACCGAAACGACCGCATTAGGCGGCGATAAACTTTCCATTATGGAACTATCCTTCAATCCTACCTAGGTGCTATGTGTGCGGGTGCAGGTGTCTAACTCAGGTCATTGGGCCGAACTTGGAATTTGCTTTATGGCCTCATAACTGACTCCGCAGAGAGTCATAAATCCATCGGACACTGACAACTCACGTGACTGGATTCATACCTTCGAAAACCCCCGGGGCTATCCCCCTTGTCCCTCCCTCCAATTATTTATATGCCCTGTTAAAATGGTTGCAGTGGCTTTCTTTTCTGCAAACTTCAATTTCTTTGAAAGTGTTCTTTGAGGGTGCACTGAAGTAAATCGTTTGGTAAATGGAAGTGCGCTGAGAAGAAACCGTTTGATCTCGTTATTATATTTTTTTTAAAAAAAAAAGTTTTTTGAACGCGTGCAATTTTTTTAAGTATTCAAAATCATACTGTACAGCAAGGGCGTAAAACTCAAAGGCTAACTTGGGACAAACAAATAATGTTTTTCTTTAAGTGGGCCGCAAATAAATTCGATATTCGTAGAAACGTAAGTTTATTTCGAATATAATAGACATTATAATAACATAAGTAAAAAAAAAAGAAGAAAATAATGTTCACCTCCTGATACTTGACATCCCTTCTATGCTACTATCACTTTACTATTTTGGGAAAAATTTTGATATTTTATTAATATTATTGTGTCCAGATATACTAACCTGGCCACAAAAATGTTCGTTGTGGGCTGCATGCGACTCGCGAGTTCGACACCCCTGTTGTACAGTAAAAGAAAATTTGTCAAGGAAAATTAGGAATAAATAGAATTGACTCAAGCAAAGAGGGTTCAAAGTTGCCACGCGCAGAGCTTTTTAACTATAGAGGGAAAAATAGTTCTGAAAAGCAAAATAACATTTAAATAACAAACATTTAACCTATAGATTCTATCTTAAAAAATTTATAAGGAATCAGTCAATTACTGAAAATATTTTTAGAATATGAATAGAGATTCGTCAGGTAAATTGGGTGGTAAAAAATTAATTGCTGTGCATATACTCATGAGCTGCAGTTTACTATTAATTCTAAATAAAATAATAAAAATAATGAAATAATATAATGCTTTATTTTTTAAACATCTTATAGCAAATTCTTTAAAAATACTTTATGCTTTAATTTCTAGGGTAATACTTAATGAACGGAGAAAATTACAAAGGATGAAAATCATTCTGGATTAAGACTGGTCCTTTTATAGTTTACTTATTATTTTGAACTTAAAGAAATAATAAGTAATATATATATATATATTTATAATATAAATACTAGTTTAAAAATATATGAAGAACTCCCACCCCCATCTACACATGTGTGTATGTTTGTGAGCGTACGATTCAATACATCTGTTGAAAATATATGTATAAGTAAGACGTTATCTTTAAATGGATGTAATTCTTATATGAAGATATTTAAGGTGTAACCCCCGTTATTTAGATTCTTCCATATCAACAGTAAAGAGACTTTCGCGCCCTCTAGCGAACAGAACAATCTTCAGTGATGGCCAAGTTTCGGAACTGTAAGGACGTAATGAGCATGCGCTCCGATCCCTTTCAATTCTATGTCAACTGTTAGTTCTCTAGTTATGTATGTAAATGTGTTTGTTTTGTCTAATAAACGTGTTTTAATAACTAGTGGACTTAGTAAAGAACCCCTTCCCCGTCTGTCCTTTATCATATTACTAAGTCCACTAGTTATTAAAACGCGTTTAACACAAACACATACATAACTGAAGGCAACCGGGAAAAAGTGAAAAATCGGAGCCTTTCCCTCACCCATCCCAACCATTACCCGGCCGAAGACCCTATCACTGATATAACAACGGGGTTAAATGAGAATTTGTATGTGTGGTTTGAAAAATATATTGTGTATGTGTGTGGTATATGGCATTGCCGATTTAAGGTCATTTCGGGTCCTGGGCGTGGAAGATCTACAGGCCCCTTGGCACTGGCGGATCCAAGAAAAATCTGGTTAAGTCCAGCTTATCTGGCCCCAGTGGATAAACCCGCTCTGGTATATGGAAATACACTCATCCTATGTTTTTTTTAATATTAAATTGATTCAAGTTTATAATGTGATCCGTTTTAAAATAGCACTTAAATGTAATTTTTATACTATTGATGACATAATATGGACTTGCACCACTTTAAAAGTAAACGAAAATGAGAAAATTATACATTTATGAAATATTAAATATGGAATTTTAATTGAATCGGGCCAATTTTTATGAAATTTTTTATGAAAGTTTCAATTATCAAACTAATGAAAAAATACTTCATCATCTAATCCACTCAATAAAAATTAATTATTATGTTAACGTAAAAGGATAAGAGCATTTACACATTTATACACTAACGAATCCATTCACTTTGCAAGACTATTTAAACCTAGCGGTGCATTAAATGAAAAGACAGAAAATTTTATCCCTATTTGACCCCGTTATTTAAAAAATTTAATAAATTCAATTTTATAATTGTTAATTATATACTTCTAAAGAATATCAAAATTTAAAACCTCAATTAGATTTTGCACTATTCCATGCCATTTTACGGAACATCAACCAACTCCTAAGATCTATTAACATTTTTTTTTCTTTTTGTCAATGATGAATCAGCCATCAACAGACAGAAACTGTGAGAAGAACCATCCATAACTTTAATTATCTTTTCAAAAAGTGAAAAAATAAAACGGAGAGAAAAAAAAAATTCCATCTTTCCTCAGTAGGGGAAAAAAAATACAGAATAATCACCTTGACATAATTCCAACTTTAATCACTATTAATTGATCTCAAGTAGATTATAAATACACGATGAGATAGCAATCTAAACATATGATAGAAGGAAGATAGAAAGATTTTTCTTCGCCGCCCATTGCAGATTAAAAATATTTTAAAAGGGGGAAAAAAATCGAATGTTTTGAGATTTTACTTCTGTCGCCAACAGCTAGGAGATCAAAAAATGTTCTTATAAAAAATAAATCTTCAGTTACTTTCGAATGTGTTAGGCGTCAGTATATAAACATTCCATTTTCTACTTTATGCTCAAGATAAAAAATCTTTTGGCCTATGAGGGGTGGAGGATTGACTCCTTCCCCTCTTGTGGACGCCACTAGTGGATTCCATTAAAAAAAATTTAATTTCGAATTGTTCGAAAAGAAAGAATTCTGATTATTAAAAATGTTTCGTATATATTAGTGCGGATATTATATTTTTCGCGCGTTTAATAGTTCATTTATTCTTTTACAAAATTTTTTTTTTTAATATTTCTCAACAGAACAGATGTTGATTGCATATACGTGTCAGGAAAATTCAATTTAAGCAGAACTATAATTTAATTGTGTTTTGAGTGAAATTCTGATTTGTGTGTAGTATATTTTAAAAACGATTTTCTTAATTATATAAACCTGGGGAACATGTTAAGCTGCTCACGCAAATAAGAAAAACAGGTGTGCCACATTAAATTTATAACCGAAGAATTCGAAAACTCATTCCTTCAAAATGATTTAGTTTTCTTTAGCCTTACGCAACAAAATGATTTAATCTTTATTTTAATTCCTATCATAATTCACATTCACTTTGATTTATCAATATGTATATTCAACAACCTTGATTTAGGACGATTTTTATTCGATTAACAATTAATCTTAAATCTTTTGATTTATTTTAAGTGCAGTTAAGATAAATATATTTGGTATGTTTGCTATTGATATTTGGGATTTAGCGTAACAACAACGAAGTATTATAATGAGATATGCAAGAGCATTCTTTTTGCATAAAATTTATTGCTGTAATTTTTACACTAGGTTTTAATTTTGACAAGTGAAAATTACCTGATGACCATAATGAAATATGCAATGCATTTGATGTATTTATTATACTCCGAGTCATTATGTATTATAGAAATGCATGTAATCTTTATTTTTTCATACACAGTAAAGTATTTCTTTTTGATAAACAATTATCTTACAAGCTTGTGTTAGATATAGAGAGGTGGGGTTATATTAAAATAATAGAAACACCTGTGAGAGTAAAAGTGAATTTTTTAAAGCCCTTCATAAACATTAAAATATAATAATAGCTACCAGTTTCTTTTATAAACAGAAATGTATATATATTTTGGTAGTATGTGGTAGCTTTAATTGAAGTTCTGTAAGTCTTGAATTTTTTTCAAAAGCGTAAAATGTTTTACCTCTCATATTTTCAAAGAGCTCAAATTGTAGTAGCTAGTCTAACTGGAGCAAGTGTGACCGAAACATCACAACTTTTAGGCGTTTCTAGAGGTACGGTGTTTGTCATGCCAGTATGCACACAACCCAGCAAGACCAGTACGCAAAGCAAAACCGTGGACGGAAAGAGAAGTTTAGTGAAAGAGACAGGGGTATTGAAGCGGATTGTAGTCTTAAAAGCGAACAACTGCAGCAAAAATGACCGCAGAGCTCTATCAGTACCTGGATTTTCCAGTGTTAATGATTACAGTTATAAGGCACTTTCATAAATAGAACATTTAAGGCTCAGCAGCAGTTTCCAAGCCACTTGTGGTGTCGCAGATGTTAATACCAAACATCGTCAACAGTGGTGTCACATTCACAAAACCTGGTCGATTGATATAAGTGGAAGAAAGTAATATAGTCTGACAAATCATCTTTCATACTTTTCTCTACAACAGGACGAGTGCACGTTTGGTGGCACACCTGCATAAGCGAACGATCGTGGTTGGCTCCTTCCAACTGTCAAGCATAGACATGGACAGCCATGTCGTGGTTTTCTGCTGGATCAATCGTAACCCTGAAAGGTAGGATTACTGGGGTATAGAGAAATTTTAGCTGACCAGGTCCCTTCTATGATGCAAACTTTGTTTCCTGCAGGAGATGGAATTTTCTAGAATGATAATGCCCCTATCCATGCAGCGGGACTTATCCAATCATGGTTTGATGAACATGAGGATGAAGTTAAACATCTACCTCGGCCCGCACTGTCACCCGACCTCAATATAATTGACCGTTATGGTCTATTTTAGAGCATTCAATACGGAATCGATATCCTCCACCGGCATCTCTCCCAGAACTTTCAGAATATATCCATGAAGAATGGTACAATATTTCCCTAAACACTATTTAGGAGTTGCATGAATTGATTCCTAGGCGAATCCAAGCTGTATTACATGCCAAAGGCAGTCCTGCACCATGCTAATAAATCATTCCTTATAAATTTAAGGTGTTTATTTTGATAACCACCTGCATAGCCACATTAAAAAAACTGCAAAATAAAAAATCAGATGTTAAAATATATTTATAAGTTAAGCTCGTGATGCTAAGTAGAACTTATTTAGCTCCATGAAGATTACGAAATTAGATCATAATGTGCACGTAATATATTTCTACATTTAAATTAACTTTCGCGCGCGCGAGGGATTTTATTTAATTTAGGATGGTTAAAATCTTCCAAGAGACATCGTGGGATAATTATTTCAGCTTACACGCCAAGGCGGGAAATATCCTTTTAACCACAACTTTATCTTCTCAAAAATTCTGCGTTGGTACATTTCAAAATAAAAGGATGCAATACTACATCAACCACTAATTCTAACCAATCACGGTATCAACTAACGGAGAGAGAGAGAAATCATCTGATTCTCAAAGCTTCTAGTTGGGAAAGATATAAAAGTTGAGATCTCTGGAATATGAATAGAACGCTTTTTTGTGTACTGCGTAAGTCCTTGTGTATTTGTATTGAGGCTATTCGTTTGTGTTAAAACTAAAAAAAAATGTGGAATTAAAACCGGAAAACGTCTCACATCAATCCATTAAACGATTGCAACCAGATAAATATTTTCCAATAGGATGTTGATTCACAGTGAAAACGTCATTTTTATATATAAGCAGAGAGAGTAACAAATATATATGTAATTATATTAAAACAATTTCAGATGTGCGTACAAATTTTCAAGCATCTTTTTTTTTTAAAAAAAAAAATGTTTGTATTTTTCTCTTTTTTTTGTCACACTATTCTTTTTTTTAAAAAAAATCCATGAATGTAAATAATAGATATAATTTGAATATTCCGAACAAAAGTTTTGCCACAAAACCTTGTTGACAATTTTTCATTAAATGATTCCATTAACAACATGGATATATTCCCACAGTCAATAATTTAGGTATAATTAAATCAGTAGCGTCAATGAATTTTTCAAGGAAGGGGGTGGGTCCTTGAAAGTTCACCATTCTTCTTACAAATCTTTTGATTTTGCATTTTCGGACAAAACAAGTAAAACCTATTATTGAATAAATAATAGCATTCATTAATAAATTAATCATTAATAACAAATACTAATTAAATTTACGAACTATATTACTATTTAATTACCAAGATTAATCATTAATAACAAATACTAATTAAATTTTACGAACTTTACTTAGCAATATAATAATCGAAGAAAATCAAGAGGTTTTGGGGGTCCGACCCTGGGATTTTTGTGCGCCACTGATTATAATAAATAAATATGTTTTCTTATGAGATTAATTTTACAAAACTCTGTTTAATCCTTTGCATTTTAGTCTATATATATTTACTCTCTTAACAAGAAAAATCACCCATATTTACTTCCGTTTATACCCATTCAGATTATTTTGCGGCTATTTAACTAATATTAATTGTTTTCACTCACACAAGCCATATCCTATCATCTATACCTAGATAATTAACTTATTTGAAAGCCATTTCTAAAAGAGATTTGAACTTCTTTCAATGCATTTCAAGAACCTTTGGTTCAAACAGAAAAATATCTTATTACCAAACATTTATTTTTAGCACCAGTTTCCACACTCTGGGCACCAGATGGTATGGGTGATGAACCATAAATCCGAAACGAACCCATCGAAAACAACCCCCTTCCACCAAGGCATAGCTTTTGACTCAGAACGACCTCTTGTTAGAGATTGCAATGAGCGTGAATTTTGCCATTCAATGGAACTGATTCCGGTCTTCATCAAAGACAGGCACTTTCATTCACCAAACAGAACATATGCTGGATATTCATTAGTGCATTTGGACAGTCAACTAAAGTCGGGGAGGTTTGGGGATTTAGGGAAACACAAGAGTTGGAACATCCCCAATAACCAGATGCGTTTACGGAACAAACGATCTTGTTCTATAAATCCTAAGTAATTGGTAGGGTTCGCTTTTAGATTGTTTACCTTGGATGGATAGAATATTTTAATCGATAACCAGCCTCTTAAATAAAGAGAACCGACAGATAATATTTCTGATTTGATTTTCTATTAACCTTTGTGTAAATTAAAAAAGATTGATATGAAAGTTTTATTTTAATTATTTTTTTATTTTATTGCAAAAGCACATGTGAATTTAATATATAAAATATTTAAAAAAATATATAAAAAATAACATAAATATATAAAAGTAATATATATAAAAAAATTTAAGTCAATTCCTACCTAGGTCAGTAAAGAAAAATTTTATTTTAGTTACTTTTTATTAAATAGTTACAATCAGGGGCGCACACAAGGCCCAAAGCCCTTGATTTTTTTCCGATTGGTTATATATAATTCTAAGTATATAATACGTAAAATTTAATTGAATATTTGTTATTAATGATTAATTTTATTATTTAATGCTAATTATTTATTCAATAATTAGTTTTTTACTGTGTTTTGTTCTCAAAAATCGACAAAATCAAAAGGAGCGTGATATAAAAATGGTGGACTTTCGACCCTTGATCCACCCCTTGAAAAATTCCTGTGTGAGCTACTGATTACAATTAATATAAATATGTATATACATATGACAGAATCATAAGATTAAGTGACAAAATACAAAGCGATTTTCCATTTTCCTTTCTATATAGGGTGTTGGACTATTTTTTGTTTCAATTCCTACACTATTAACTCACACTCTCTATATATTTATTAATTTATTTATCTTGGTGGAATTTTCAATCGTTAATAAAATACATTTTAAAGAGCTCAATTGAGCTGAAATTTAATATGCATGATTATTTTGGATGACAATACAATAATTTAATTAATAAAAATTAATGGATTAAAACTAATTATTTAAAGAATTACAAATACAGCCATGTTGGCGACTTGTGTCACAACTTGAAAAGGTTTTTTCTCACATTTTAAAGCATTCAGTTGAACTGAAATTTTATATACACGATTTTCCATTTTCCTTTCTATATAGGCTGTTTTTTTTTCTTTGTTTGTTACTATTTTTTTATTCATTAAATTTTTTATTCTAGTAAAATAGTACAGTGAAAAAGAAATCACATTCCCAGAAATTAGGCCATCCCAGGTGGGATTCGAACCGACAACCTTTCGATTAGAAGTCCATTGCGCAACAGGGACACAACGGACGATTTTCCTTATTATATATGCTGTTGGACTATCATTTTTACTTGTTATTATTAATTCATTTTTAATTTAATTAACGAATTAATATTTGAAAAACTGTATTAACATCAAGTGTCATCCACTGCAAGTTTTAAAAAAGTGTATTTGAACTCGAATGGATGAATAGAAAATATTTTTTTTAACGATGGAAAATTTGAACAAGATTTATATATATATATAGGAAAAGAGTGAACTAATAGTAGAGAGGAATTGTAAAAGAACGTTTTTGTTTATGTTCCATAGCTTTTTCACCGTTTTAATGTAGACATGGCCTTAAACCCAAACCGAAATTTTTTAGTTTTCAACACAGATACTTGTTCATAATTAAATTATCTATGAACAAGTTCTGACTTTTAATTCTTCACATATGAACACTAACTTCACAGAATACCCCAAATGTAATTCAATACAGAAAACCATTTTTTTATTATGTGTTTCTTTTTCACAAGAAAAGCAATTCCAGAAATGTTTTCTTCCGCTAAGACACTAACGCCCGTGAGTCTGCATTTCCTAATTAGTTTTAAGAAATTAAAAAGTTATGTGGAACATTATCTTTTTTTTTTTTTTTCGTTATTTGTTTCATTAAAATATACTGAATGTAGATATTTATCTTTGTTTAAGATGAAAATGTTAACATGCACATATATACACACACTTCAGATTCAGATTTTATTTTAAGGTAAAGATGGATTATACAATACAAAAATACTGCAAAATGGTATCAAAATAATCTAAATAAATTTGTGCGCTACAAGTCTTATTTTACACAGTCATCGTAAAAAGCAGACAAATTCAGTTTATTTTATATTATTCTGTTCTGACTTTATTTTCTCTCTAGTCGTATTATTTGTTTGTCCATTGTGGCTGCGGTAACTTAGTGGTCATGGTCACAGATTCATGGCCGGCGTGTTATGACTTCGAACCTAATGTCACTGAAGACCTTATAGAAGAGCTGTTCGAGACTCAAATTCCTCTCTTAGGCGTGGTGTGTTGGAAGTTCCGAGAGGGGTGCCAGCTCAGGTGTCGTCCTCGTCACTTGACCATGATTCAAAATTACGAGAGATGTCCGTCACCAATATATATATATAGCCCTCATGTGTGTGTGTGTGTGTGTGTGTGTGTTACCTTATAGTGGGACTTAAAAACGCACTCACTCGTCCATTACAAACTCAATTAAAAGAAGCCTAAATTTAATTCGAATTTGACTAATTCAGGCGATTGAAAAATCTCTTGAAGTTTAGGAAAGATTAAAAAGAAGGTTTTTTTTTTTTCAATTATACTTATATCTGTTATTCAATATTTTTCAAAAAATTTTTAGATTATGATATGGTTAATTCATACTTTTGAGGACGGAAATAAAATATTTACAATATACAGTGAAATACGTTTAACATGAAAACGGTTAAGGCGAAATATTGGTTAACACGAAATAATACAACGGTGCCGACAAACTTCTATGTATTTCCAATAACTTTTCTCTTAACACGAAATGAAAATCGCTTAACACGAAAAGCTTCTAGGGAATGGAAGTTTCTGTATTATTAGGCTGTTATACAGTATTATCATCAGAATTCCTTGCAATTGGTGATGACAATGTGCGTACAGCCTAATTATGACAGACAAAGACATTTTGGAGTAAATTCTAAGCTCAAAAACTATCATTGATGCAGATTCCGACGGCGAAAATGAAATGAATAATGCAGCTCGGTTCCTATGTCATCCGAAATGAGGAACGTCCAGAAAAGTATGCGCTGTTATTTAGACGCACATTCCAATGGTGAAATGAATAACAAAATGGCCGATATAGAACAATTTGAAGCTGAAAAAACAATGCAAAGAAAAATATCAAATTATTTTCTAAATATTCAATAAATGTTTCGTTTTTCAAAAAACACTTGAAAATTTTGTATAAAATATCATTAAACTCTTGTGGATGTTTTTATTTCATTGATTTTTATCAAATACATGCATATATATATATATATATATATATATATCTTTGTAAATAAAATTTACCCTAATTAGTTTAATTTTGTTGAATATATGTTTTTTTTTTTTCTTTTGTAATATTCTTTACCACGAAATTCTTTTAACACAAAAAAACATTTCAGTTTCTTTTTGTTTCATGTTTAACCGATTTTCACTGTGTATGGCTTGAAAAAGAGCAAGTCATGCTACTTAGATTCGTTTCCTTCCCATTGAACATTCCTTCAGGACATGATTTTTTTTTTTCAAAACTTGTTTTTTAGAACATGATCTCTTTTGATTTAATCTTCGCCGATAAATCAAAACAAGAGGTATTATGAGATTTTAAATAAATCTACATAAAAATACGCATAGCTTTAGCGTATAGTTATTACAAAACATTTGTCAGAAATAAATACTTGAAAAATCGTTCCATCTAGTATAATTTTTTTACGTTTTAAAATGAAAAGTATTAGGTAAATGACGATTAAGAATTCATGTTTTTATTTTAGACCATTGAGGTAGAAATAAATAAGAATTCTTATCAAATAAAATGCCATAATACATTAATCAAACTCAAAAGCATATGTACGTATCGTTTGGAACGTGTCAAATAGATCACTATTACGCGATCACTTTTAACTTATTTCATTTTACATATCATTTTTCAAAGCGCATAGCTCAAGCATAACCCTTTACTTTGACTATTTGACACATAAATTGTAGAAAATTTCACCATATCAGATTTTTCTTGTTGCCACTCTTTTTATTTTATCTTAGGAAATGAAGGTGAAAAATATTTACGAGATTTATAAATTCGAAATTGCAAAGAATAAAATAATCATAAATTATTGATTAAATTCGAAAAAAGAAATTAAAAATTTAAATTAAATTAAATAATTAATTTTTAAAAAAAAATTATTTTGCAACTTTTTAAAAAAAATTAAAGGGTTTTGTGGATATACAGTAGAACGTCGTTTTTTCCGAATCAATTGGGACCGGACACCGTTCGGATAACTGAAAACCGAATGTGATCCATGCGTATATGAAACCGGACACTATACGAATATTGAAAAGCATCACATGCGGGAAACGTGCTTGAAGAAAAAGCAAAATAGGTGCAAAATGTCGCAATTTTACCTTTATTGTGGAAAAGAATCACTTATTTTTCGCTGTACCATTGTACACCTTCGTTTTTTCGTTGCAAGGTCTCTGATTCTCTTGAGCAGCAGTAGTTGAGTAGGACAGCACTCTGATTGTTTTTCGTACCACTCCATAGCTGTCTCTAACGCAGAAAACGGGCCAGCATTTGATGGACCCTTGCTACTTTCGTTGTTGTTTTCCTCGTCTTCATCCGTTTCATCGTCGACAGGATCGGATTCTGCTTGCACGGAAGTCACAATGTCGTCATCACTTAGCATTTGAAATCCATTGAGTCATCTTTATCGATTACCATCCAGGTTTCTCTATCTTCATCGCATTCTTGAAATCCTGGGATCGATTGGACAAAGTCAGTAATCTCATCTCTGTGGTCATCATTGTAGTCTTTTTCGCCTTCTAAAGTTGACCAAAAAAAAAAAAAACTGGTTCGGATATTTGACGCTCCGGATAAATGACGTTTGGATAAACGACGTTCTACTGTAATACCTTTAAATGTATGGACTTCCCGAAGATCTACCTTTATCGTTTTCTTTCTACCCAAGAAAAAAAACATGTACACAATACATATAAAAATATTAGCACCGAGATATATAGAAAATTATATTTCTCAAATGTTTATGAGATGGAATTCAACACAACGCGCGTCACTCTTTTGAAGTAATATTTTTCGCAATCATATTAATAAGCCAAGTAAATATTTTTTTTTCAAACATTATTTTATAAAAAACTTTTAAATATCTTTTAAATTTTCAACATAATAGGCTTTAACTTTTTATGAAAACGTGTTTGGTTGGCTTTATCTATACGAAAATTACTCATTCTTGTGCCCCAGTCAGTATGATGATTATGACACACAGCTTGTAATCGAGTGGGCTCGGGTTCGATTCCTGAATAAGATACGGATGTATCTTCGGGAAAAGAAGTCGGACTTTCTCCTGAAATGGATTCCCGTCTCGAATGAAAAGCAGCGCACCCCTTCTGTTCTATGCTGGGATCATCGTTTGTATTAAAGTCTATATTCTTGTGATTGTATTGTTTGTTTCTATTCATCTATCTCTCGTCTTCTGTATATATCCCAGGATGAAACGCATGACAACATTACTCATTCCTCAAAAATGCGTTTAGTATCCAGAAAGTTAATCAAAATTTCAGCATGAAATACTCAAGTCCAAATTATCTTAGTCGTTCAGTCGACAACAGTAATTTGTGCTTGGAATTAATGTTGTTTTACAATTGAGGGGTGCTTTCTTCATGTGATCTTGGTTTTGATGTACAAAACCAATAATTTGTGATATTGCTAAAAAGCGACTTTAATATAACAATAGCAATAATAAACAAATGAAGGAGAAAAAGTTCTAGAACAGAATTTTTTAAATATTTTGTTTTATGGACCTCCTTATAAGTCAAATGAATTCGTTCAGAATATTCTATTCAAATAGGTCTATCATTTCAATTTATATAGCAAGTTATGATTTCGTGGAGAAAAGTTATCATGAATTCTTATACACGTTTCCCTTAACTAATCACTGGGGATGCTTTCTTACAATGTTTGATACGCTTGCGAAAGAACCGTAGTTTATGCAGATGAACATTATTATTTAAACAGAAGTATAATGAAAGTGAGAGAAGAAGGAAAAAATAGGAGAAATATAGGAATTAGTAGGTGTTACGTCAGAGTAGCTTTAAAAGAGTTTCAGAGAACATCTGCCTGAATCAGATCCTATTATTAGAAATCTAAAGCAAGGTAAGTAAAAATACTATAATCCCTATTAGTTAGAATCCGATTATGTTAAACCGTTCCTCATGTTTAACTGATATTCAGGGTTATCTTAAGGCATGAGTCAACTGGGCCCGGGCCCCAATCTCGGTGGGGGCCTCGTTACACTCTCGGCTCTGTCCTCTGTCTTAATAAGATCATGATCCGGATAATTTTAATGTGAGGAGCATATCAACTGGCAAAAGTGGTAAGACTGTATTATTATGTGATGACCTTTGTCCATGTCTAGGCCTAGGCCTAATACTATAAACAATCATTCAACTCCTTTAGTCGAAATGCGGCCATCGGATGAGCCGGTTTGCGCTTAGGTTTTTAAAATTGTGAATCGTGCACATTTATTTGTTTCAAATTACCGTTTGTATAAGTATTTGACAATGCATCTATTTTCGCCTACTTTAGGGTCCAATTAAGGTTCTTTTTGGGGGCCCGGGCCTCAAAGAACCTTAAGATTTCTCTGGGCTCAGGGCCTTAAAAAGTCTTAAGACGTCCCTGCTGATATTGCACAAAACTGAATATATTTGTTAAATTTAAGTCGGATCTTTTTTTGTAATATGTGTCTTGTAATCACAGAAGATAATTCGTTGCAAAATATTTTTAGACTTTGACCAGTTTTCTTTAGGTATTTAACCATTGTTCAGCGGGGATGTGTTGCCGTCTGATATTCAATAGGCCAACTATCACTTCACAGGTGACCTTGGAGAGGATGGACATTTTTGAAGGCATATGATTTGAACAATGATCTGCGGGCTCGCAGACACATATTTTGTTCTGACTTAGATAACAAGAAATCTTTAACAAGAATTTTTTTTTAAGTTAATTCCTAGTTAGGTCGACAAAGAAAAATTTCATTTCAGTTAATTAAATTTAATTAATAAATTAATATTTGAAATAACAGTATTAACGTCGTGTTATTCTTTTCAAGTTTCAAAGAATATATTTGAACTTGAGTGACACCATTTGTTGTAGTTAGTAGTAACTTCGTCAGAAATAGCGAGAATAAATTTAAAAAAAAAATAAAAAATTTAATTATAATTTAAAATTTGAAAAAATTATTAACATCAATGTCATCCATATAAGTTTAAAAATGTATTTGGACTTCAGTGGAGGAATGAAAATATTTTATTAACGACTGAAAATTTGAACAAGATATATATATATATATATATATATATATATATATATATATATATATATATATATACAGTCGAACCTCTATATTGGAATTTTTCTATACAGTGAGCTTTTTCCTGGAACCTCCCTGTAGCGAAGTGCATTTTCTATATAACGAACTTTTTTTTCTTTGCAACTCAGTTTTTTTTTTCCCCTCTATTTTTAAAGTATTTCTGAACATTTCAAGTTACTCCCTATTAACACATTTTATGGTGGTCATAAATCTTGAATTGGTTTTATTAGGTGCTCAACTCGCCAAGAGCAATAGAATTCTGGGAGTTTTATGCAAGAAGTGCAACCTTTAACCCCCATTGTGCAGTTCACTAGAAACATCTTCGATATACGATATCCTCTTTCACCATCAGTGGAGTTCTAGTTATAAAACAATGTATATTTAAAATTACTTGTTTGTTTTAAATTAGAGAGAGAAAATGTTTTTAAAATTCATTAATTTTAATATAAAATTATTTTCTTAACGTTGAAAATACAATGTATTCCTCGACAATCTTTTTTCTTGTTTTCCTTGCAGTTTTTTTTTTTTTATGGGTAAAATTTATAAAATAAATCGATATTAATTTACAAAAAGGTGTGAATAATTATTTTTTTAGTATAAAGTGTGTATGAATTTAAATTTTTTTTTTTTTTTTGTGATGTATAATGTATATTGAAAGATGAACCTCTATATAACGAATTTTCCATAGAATGAACTTTTCCAGGATTCAGCGACATCATTATATAGAGGTCCGACTGTATATATATATATATATATATATATATATATATATAGGGAGAGTATGAACCAGTAGCGCACTTTTCAAGGAGGGTCCAGGGTCGTAAGTCTACCATTTTTGTATCACGCTCCTTTTGATTTTGTCGATTTTGGGGAGCAAAAAACAATAAAAAACTAATTATTGAATAAATAATTAGCATTAATTAATAAAAACAATCATTAATAACAAATATTTTATTAAATTTTGCGTACAATATACTTAGAATTATAATTAATCGGAAAAAAAATCAAGGGCTTTGGGGGAGGGACTGCCCCCCCTTGTGTGCGCCACTGATGTGAACTAATAGTAGGAATTGAATAAATACATAGAGAACAAATCTTTATTCATATTCGTGCACTAAAAATGAAGCTCCTCTTTTTTTCCCTTTTGAGATTTCAAAATTAGTTTGAGGGAACATTTCTACGTTTTAACCAGCTTTCCTGATTGTGGGTTTTTTTTAAACTACTGAAATAAGGTTTTTCCTCTTAAGCGTGATATATTTCCCTTCAACTCTTGGTATAAACATATATATATACAGAAGGCGAAAAACATCAATGGGACCCTAGTTAGGAAGAAAGGGTGAGATAACCTAAAATACCAGGAAGGGATTCCCTTACACTACTGTGGGTGAGCCCCGCACAGAAGCCCATCTGTTATCTGTTCAAAAGAGACCGAAAGTAGCATTTGACTTCACTATTAGTGGAACTCTCTTCCATTTCCCTTCTCACACTCCAGGCACCGCTGATCACTAAAAATGCATTTATAGTTTCCAGTTACTCACTGTAACAGTTACTGTGCCGCGTTGTAGAAGTTTTTGGGGTGCGGAAGTCTAAAGGAGGGTGATAGGGTATCTACAAAGTGTTTGATGCGTGCCGTGAACATTATTTTATGGGGGTGGGGAGATGTTTTGCTGTTTATACGGATAGTCACTGTGTGGGAATTTCATAAGAGTAAAAAATAAGTGGTTTTTTTTTAATGTTTGTAATAATATATTTCAAACAGAAAGCAATCTGTTAAACTGCGTAATTTTCTTACACTTGTAATAATTTTCGATGAAAATGACTTTGAGCAGGATAAGTTTGGTTAAAAAAAAATAATAACATTCAGTTTAAATAATACTCTTTCTTTTTTAGGAATGACAATAAATACTTGACTAAATACTAATACTAAAACGAAGAATTAATCCAGATTAAAAGTATTTAAAAAAATAACACAATAAAGTTTATCGAATGCAATGTTTGCATTTGCATTCTTTATCCCCCGTCAACATTAAAAACAAAATTTACAGATGTATATAACAGAAATAATCGAATGTTGTGTTTACCTTTTATAAACTTTATTATATTATATAAACTTTATATATAACGGCCTATACTTTCAAACTGTATTTTAAAAATTTTTAGGTAAATCTCCGTATAAAGCCCCTTTTTTTTTAACGAAAAACCTGAAATTACTTTGGTGTTTTTATCTTTTTAAGTCTTGATTGAAATATTACACCCGGCTTTTTTAACAACTGATCTTTTGAACTAAAAACCCTTGGGGGCTAAAAGAAGTATTAGAAAGTATGTGGATGTTAGAAGGTGAAAAATATTTACAAAAGGAGACCAAATGCATCATGTCAGTCTAGAAATAGTGAGTGAATGAATAATAAAATAAATACGCTTGACGTCACTGGGTAGTTGGCTCTCGAAAAGAGCCTTCATCCCATATCTGAGTCTTTTCGTGCCTGACGAAAGTGGCAGTCCTGTGTGGATAGGAAGCTATACCTGATTGGTGGAACGAACGGGGAAAGGGGGAGTGGCTAAGTGGTGCTTGCAGAGTCCAAGTGAGTCCTGAAGTTTGAATAATAAAAGCATGTAATGAAATTATACCAGACATAATTCAAAAATCATTACTCTCGACAGATTTAACGTGCATCGCTACCCTACACGGCGGTGCTAGGCTCGAACTCATGCCCCGCCAACCACGAGTGCGTTACCTTGACCACTAGGTTACCGTGGCCACTTTTATGGATTACTGCAACAGTGATAGTGAAGAAAAAACAGAATTCGATAATGAACCTGAAGATACAATGGAAAACAAATAGGATGAACTTTTCATTTTATCCAATAATGAAAGTTCATAAGGTATGTCATTTTCTTTAAATAAACAGTATTTACATATATAAACATCTTTTTTTTAATGTTCATTTTTTTTCTTTATTTTTAAAGCTATCTTTTTCATATTCGGAATATAGAGGGGAATATACGGTTTATATACTGGTAATAAAATAAAGTAAAGGGCTTCTCTCGAAATTCTAAAGGTTGACTGTGCAACGATAGAGCAAGAGAGAGAATTTAAGATTGCAACTTCCTAGGTGAAGTGGAGCTCTTAAAATAATGATCTCGCCAAGAATAAAGACCTTTGATCTATGTTAACGAAAGCCAAACGACTATATTGTCGCCCACCTTTACGAATTCTCTTGAAACCCTCAACTCTGATTTCGAACAGGTTCATTGAATTACAATCGAGCCACTCCATATATTCAGTTCCGTAAAAAAAAACATTCGAACATAAGTCTATTTCGAGTTTTTTTGTGGCATTGCACAAATCTACAATAATATTTATCTTCAAATTGACAAAACTACTTATAAATCAGATATCATCTATTCATCACCCTCATTTAACAACATAGTGCATTCATTTCGTGTGTTCATAGTGCATTTTCAAGTTCACCATTCTTGTATCATGCCTTTGGATTTTAAGCCGTACTTTGAACAAAACACAGTAAAACCTACTATTGTAATAATTATATATAGCATTAATTAATAAAATTAATCACTAATAACAAATACTAATTAAAATTTACGTACTATATACTTAGCATTATAATCAATCGGAAAAAAATCAAGGGCTTTGGGGGGATCCAGACCCCCACCCCCATGTGTGCGCCACTGGGTTCGACTCCTGGTGCTGTTAAAGATATACCGTGTTGAAAGTCCGATACGCGTTAAATCTGTCGATGCTCAAAACCCTAGTAGTGATGTTTGGAAGAGGTGTGGAAGTTTGGAGAATGGAGTATAATACTTCTGTTGTTGTGTGTGTGCTCTCATCCCTTTACTGTGGCTCAAAAATCGTGAGATTCGCTGCCAATAGCTCTCGAGTAGTTTCAAAATACGACGTTAGTAAACGACTGGAGACACCTTATCGGAATATTCATGAGAAGTTATGTTAATTAACTCAAATTTTACTTAAATCATATTAATTTAATTAACAAGAATTAATATGTAGCTTTTATGCTTTTGCAAAAACATGACAAAAAAAAATTCAGATCAGAGTAACATCAGAATTTACATATATCTCATACTATATACAGGAGCTTAAGTTAAATATTTATGAAGTCTCTAGCAAGATGAGTAAAAAATATGCAAAAATAAATAGTTCTCGAAGTTATATTTCTTTCTCATCTGGTTCAAATTCAGACGTATTTCAAAACGTAATAAAATAAAATGCATTAAAGTTATGTCTTTATTGAACAAAATTAAATCAAAGCAATCTGGAAAGGATCGAATTTGAAAGAATTACACAGGATATTTGCATTGTTCAAAGAAATGAATTGCTCATCATAAAAACAAGAATTGATTCTTAGGTTACAGAGTTCTTAGTTTGCGATAAAAATAAGATTCAAATCAATAATGAAGCAAGAAAATGAAATAGGAAATTTGAGATGAAAAGAACAAGAGAGAGCTTTTTGTCAGAGGCAAATCGAAAATGCGAACTCAACGAAATCTGAAATTAAACAAAAATCTTATTAATATTTGATCTATATGAGTAGTCTTAGAAGAAAGCTTTTTTTTTACTGTTACTTAAATGAATTCCTCCAAAAATAAATTTTCTCGGAAAATATTTCGGAAACGGTTATTTCTTATTTTGTCATTTCTTTGAATTTATTCTTGTTGACGGAGTTTCTTCTTTTTTGCCAAGTACAGATACTTTTTTCTACCATTCTTGCTCAATCTATGTTGAGAAATATGAGCAGAATTTTGTGATTTGCATCCCTGTTTTTGAATTCTTTGAAAGAAATTTGGACTCATTTTTTTCTCTTTTCCTGCGTGTGTATAAGATTACACTTCGACAAAATCTTTGAAATATTTTTGATTTATTATTCCAGAATAGAATTTCGCATTAAAACTAAAAACAAATTAATCGTATACTTTGTTTTTCTTTAATAATTTGAAATCCTTATTAGCAAATTTATTTAAAAAAACCTTTTAATAGATGTTTTAAAAGGATGTATGCGTAATGAAAAAAAGATAATTATTTTATAACAAATAATCTTTTTCATGTCGCAATACAAAACGAAAAGTGACTTCCATATATATATATATATATATATGTTGTTTATTTTATATATATATATATATGTTGTTTATTTTATATATATATATATATATATATATATATATATTAAATAAATAAATTCCCTTAAAGGTATTACAGGCAAGAATAAAATCAAAACGAAACACATTTTTAAAATTATATTCTGATTATTTTATATGTTGATTTTAGTTAAGAGATAATTGTTTGTGATGAACTACAATTATTAATATAGTTAAAATTTACCTTACAAGGGAGAAAAACTCGCGAAAAAATTATATAATAAAATTAATGAACATTTAAATATAATCTGAGAAATGTAATAAGCAAAGAAAAAAGAACAACTTCAAGTTGTATTTAAAACGTATGTTTATTTTTAATCAAAAATGTTTAATTTTTTTTTATCCATGACTTAATTTAGAATATACTAACAATATTGATTAATATAAATTTATTTTAATATTATGATTGAATGAAATTCAAATAATATCTTCTCTACTAGATTATTTATTTTCTGAATCAAGAACATATATTAAAGCTTTTTTTGTGTTATTAAATTAAAAATATGACTCCACATCCCAGAAAAAAGATTTAAAATGGATACAATTCTAACGGAGTTAACAAAAGTTTTGTTTTGAATTATTTCATTCTGTTTTTCGTAAGCTATCCCATTCGTTTGCATACAGTTAAAGTAACTACAACAACAACAAAAAGTAGGGAAATTTTTGAGCAAGTCATTTATCTGAAAAGCGAAACGAAAAAGAAAAAAAAAGAGAAACATTCAAATTTTAATTTACATATAAATGTAAAACTAATTTACTCAGATTTGCCTTTATATAATACATTCAAACCTCCACAAGTTCATCCATTTCCTTTTTTGCATAACATTAGGAAATTGGATCCTATTTTAGCCCACACCTTTATTTATCGCCAATTTGGCGAATTATTATCCTCATATTAGATTGAAAACCAATATAGAAGAATGAGCTGCTGGCGCAATATGGCTCAATTCGCTTTTTTCCCCTCCAAAGATGTGGGCTAAAAAAGGATTTTATAGCGATGAGTTAATAAACAATTGATCGACCACGAATATAACGGACATAGAGGTTTTATTTTTATATAAATTTATTTTTAAATACAGTCGAACCTCAAAATAACGAACCTCTATATTGCGAATTTTTCTTATAGCGAACTTTTTCCTGGAATTTCTTCGTAAAATAACCTCTCTATAGCGAAGTGCATTTTCTGTATAACAAACTTTTTCTTTTGTGATTCAACTTTTGTTCTCCCTTTTTTTAAGTATTTCGGAAAAAAATTCATATTATTCTCTCTTTAATACATTTTATGGTGGTCATAAATCTTTAACTGGATTTATTAGATCCTAACTCGCCGAGAGCAATAGAGTTCTGGACGTTTTATCCAAGAAGTGCAACCATTAACCCCATTGCCCGTTCACTAGAAACATCTTCGATATCCTCTTTCACCCTCAGTGAAGTTGTATCGTGTCCCCGTGTTCTAATTATAAAATAATGTATGTAATGTTACTTTTATGCTTTAAATTATAAAATGTCCTCAAAATTCATTAATTTTAGTATAAAATTATTTTCTTAATATTGAAAATACAGTGAATTCTCCGACATTCTTTTTTCTTGTTTTCCTTGCATTTTTCTTTTCTTTTTGATGGGTAAGATATATAAAATAAACATATGTCAACTTTAAAAATGTGTGAATAATGCTTTTTAATATATAGTATTTAGTGAATTTAAAATTTGTTTTAAGGGGTTTATAAAGTATATTAAAAGATGAACCTCTATATAACGAATTTTCCATATAACGAACTTTTTCCGGGATTTACCGACTTCATTATATAGAGGTACGACTGTATTTCTAACTGATAAAATCCTATTTCAGTCCACATCTTTGGCAAGGTATTCACACTACGAAGCTATGCACAAGGGCTATTGGCGACGATCCTTGTAATTTCGAGAGCCCCGGTCACAAATGTCAAGGACGTTACCTGAGTTGGCATTTCATTTCTCAAACTTCAGCCACATGCCAATGTGAAAACTCTGAGCCTCAACAAATGTAGCATCCATCAGTCTGGTTCATCTTCAGAAGCACCAGAATTCGACAGAAACAGCGAAGGCCAAGAATTTGGGACCATGACCACTCTTTCTCAAACTTTAACCACACGCCAATGTGAAAACTCTGAGCCTCAACAAATGTAACATCCATCAGTCTGGTTGATCTTCAGAAGCACCAGAATTCGACAGAAACAGCGAAGGCCAACGAATTTGGGACTATGACCACTCTTTCTCAAACTTTAACCACACGCCAATGTGAAAACTCTGAGCCTCAACAAATGTAACATCCATCAGTCTGGTTGATCTTCAGAAGCACCAGGATTCGACAGAAATAGCGAAGACCAAGAATTTGGGACCACACATGACCCCTCGACTACTATTATTTTCAAGCACGTTTGACATTAAATTAAAATTCAAACCAGTTTCATTTTTCATTTTATACCAACTATAATGCAGAAAGTATTTTTTAAAACTCAATTAAGTTCTTGTTTACACCATATTTATACAATGTAACAATTCACACAATATGCTTTCAGAAATAAGAACTTGCTTTAGAACTAATCATTACGAAGTGTTGAAAGAATGAAATAATCATACCTGCTCCCAAAATTCATTTAATATAATACGTCTACCATTACCCCTGATTGCCTCATTGTTTCATTTTACCTGCTTTGAGAAGCATACTGAACATTTAACTTATTGAGTATTGTGTGGCTAGGAATGTTTTTTTAAGTATGCTTTCATCTCAAGTTAATTTGATGCTCAAAAATACTTCTTGCATGGTAATGTGTGTTGAAAGGTAAAAGGGTTTTACACATAAATGAGTAACTGATTTTTTTAGCGATATCTGTCTCTAAACCCATATTATTTCATTAAAGTAATGAATGCGAAGATAGGAATACTATTATATTATGGACCATTTTATTCTTAAATAGGATATCCTAATATGCTTTGAACGAAGGGGGGAAATGAAATTTTTCATAAATATTAATGCATAAAAGAGGGGGAAAAAAAAAAAAAGGATTCAAAGGGGAAAAAAAAAAAAAAATTTCCCCAGCACATTTTTTAACGAAATTTTAAACTTTCAAATTAAATTTTTTAACAGGAGAAAAGCATTTATGCTATACATATCAGCACAGGCGAGGGGAGAGGGTTCAGATACTTTTTTAACCTATTATTAAATAGTTTTTAAAAAATTTTTTATATTTATATATATGCAAAAGGACAGTATTTTGTTGGTTTTAATATTTTTATTTTATAAAGGATGTTTTTTAAAAACTATTTAATAGTTATTTAATATTATATTTCGAACGATTACCGGTTTCTTAGCAATCATGAGGTTATAAATATGAAATAGCCCATTATTATTATTATTTTATTAAAAATGAAAGACATATGGGATAATATACTATTTAATGAAATCATATCTAAACTGTAAAAATATAATGTGTGTGTGTGAGAGAGAGAGAGGACAAAAATATTTTATATATACTAAAAATAAGTAAATTGTATTATCAACAAATTAAGAATTTGTAGTACCTGTCAAATTTTGAATATAAAAATTTTTTTAATATATGTAAATATATGCATGTTTCAAAGCAATTTTATACTTTAAAAATTTATTCAAGATCTATAAAGAGCTCATTCTCAGAGTTGAATTTAATACTTGATTTAATGTTATAATAATTCTCAGATTAAAATACAAAGTAATTACTATAATTTACAATTATTAAGCCGGAATAAAACTCTTTGGGCATGTTTTGTCTACTACTGATAACATCTGTTAATAGTTACATATAATTTATTTTTTGTAATTTATTACACTATAAAAAATTCTCTTACTTTAAAAACTGAATTAATAAATAAATTTGGAAAAAGCAAAAAAAAAAAGGTTTCAGTTTTTTTCTTTTTTTTTTTGTCAGGGTTTTTTATTTTATATTTATAATTTTTTATGTATTTGCAAGAATGCTAATAATGTATATTTTTTCCCCTCTACCCTTTTTTATTTATTATTTTTTTCAGCTTTGTTTGTGTGTACCTTTAATAACATATGATTTGTTTTATTTACCTTTAATTTTTTAATATGAAAATTTTAAGTTGCATTAAAATGTTTCTATGATTTTCAATAAAAATTGAACGGGGGGGAGTTTTTGGGATCGTTTTGTACCTAAACCCCTCTTTCGGGGGATGGGTTCCTTGGGCATTCCGCCATAGCTTTGTAATGAGACATTAATATAGTCACTGTTCTTAATTCTATATTTTTATTCTTAAAAATTTCTTTTTTATTATTCCCCAATTTGTTCAAATCTTTTTACTAATTTTTATTTGGGTTTAAAAACAACAACTAAATGATATGAATTAACACGGCCTTTTAACCTTAATTTCCTGGAAATTTTTTAAAAACCTGCTATGACTTACACCAGATCAAATGCACAATGTCATATGTTTTCTTCATGTGTGTCGGCAGTTCCTCTTGTATATTTATATATATAACTACTCGCTTCATACAATAAACATTCGTGAGTTGAAACCCTTAGCAATGCATTTCGTGACAAAATATGCAATAAATTTCCACAGAGTTGGTAAAGCGCCTCTTTTAAGATTACATTGAGAAACATTTATATACTTTTCAAGTTAATATTTTGGTGGAAAAAGCTTTTCTGCATTTTAGGATACGGGTCGTGGGTAGAATACAATGTTTTCTTTTTATTGTTGTACTAAAGGTCAGAAATGGTCTTGAAGTTCATTTTCTCGTGAAGAAATGCTCTGTTAAGTAAACCAATTTACTTATTAATAGGTATGAAACATGATATTACTATCTTTAAGGTATCCGACTACGTTCGGAACCATGATTTTAAAAAAGCGCATGAATGGCTACTTTTCATGATATTTAGTATCACTTAGATTTGAATACATGTATAAAATTGTTTTAAGGACACACATTTTGACAAAAAAAAATATTTAAATACAATATTTCGGCAAAAAATTCTCAGGATAACCTTTTTCAAAATGTTCTCCTTTTGTGAAAAATGCTTCTATTATGATAATATTTTGCCTGTATATAGCTCAGACCTCTGTATAGGGCTCAACTATGATTTTTGAAAAATTCACAATATTTTCAAGCAACCCATTGAAATAATGATGGGCTTTTTTTCTTCAAATTTCCCCCCTCTGTTGTCGTAAAACATGGATAAACCTATTCATTATATTTCAAAATTTAGTTGAGCCTCTGTACAGAGGTCTGCGCTATATACAGGCAAAAAATTATTAAAATAGAAGCATTGTTCACAAAAGGAGAATATTTTGAAAATGGGTCATTCTATGTTCCTTTTTTGTCACAATATTGTACTTAAATAATTTTTTATTGTAATACTATTCTTGAAACAATTTTATACATACATTTTCTAATCTAAGTGACACTGAATATCAGAAACAATATCCATTTATACGCTTTTGCAAAATCACGGTTCCGAACGTAGTCGGATACCTTAAAATAGACGATTTTTAAAAATAGACGAAGATTTATAGACGAAGTTAAGATTCAAAATTTATCTTTATGTTGAATATTTGACTTTCATGCCAAAGAAACGTGAAAATACACATATATTATAGGAGAACAACAATACAAGTGCAATAGCTCTCTCCAACTTTTTCTTTAACATACTTTTGAGTTACAACGAAAATTTTATATACTGCCCAAAAACCGCGACTTTAAATGGTCTTAATTTTTTTTATCAGCATCTCGAGCTCACATAGGTGGTAAAAACATTTCGAATTAAACAAAACTGTTATGAATATGGATTCACTGTTGATTCACGAAAGAGATTTTTAAAAGGCATCCTGGATCATTTTAGTATAGACTTAGTTTATTTTTTTCCAGTGTTGTCGGTAAAGTAAGTGAATATGTACTTTGACAATGAGTCTGCTTCTATGTACATTTATTGTTTCAGTATGAAGTAATTTCTGTATTTATTTGGAGTGCTCGCAGAATTTTCAAACAAATGTTTGAAGTACTAATTTTTAGGAACAATTTTGCATAGAAGATAATTTTTGAAATTTTCTTTTAAGTTTGCAAGATGTAGTTTTCTTCCTTTCAAGATATGAGTCTTACAGTATTAGAATCAACTATTATATATGATGTACAATAACGTTAGTACGAAAATACAATTTAATTTATTTAACAGCTTGTTAAGGACTTTAAAAGACCACATTTAAAGGTTACAAATATCAGAAAAGAATTATTTTATTCCCTTTGTTGTTTCATGCTTAATTAATTCCAAGGTAACAAAATAGATTATTCTCAGTTGTGGCGTATCGTTCTTTTAAAAAAACATCTCAACTCAACACTAATAGTATTCATTGATTGAATTATTCTAGCTTTTGCCCTTATAAATTCACCGTTTAAACCAAGCAACGTCCTTAGCAAAAGAGAGAAGGGGAAAAAATCCCTCATGTTTATTGCAAGACCACCCTAAAAAGCAAATAATTGAATTTTGATTAACATTCAACTGCATCTCTCTACCTCTAATATGGGCTTGCGTTCGACAACCATGAGAGTCCTGGAGTGGATTATTGAGGCATCTTATTGTCATGGGGGAAGAATCTCCCGGAAAAAGTACAATTCGCAATAAACACAAGTGAGCAGGGAGGGAGGGGGAGACCTCTCCCTCCTCCACCAATTTTAGGATCTAGTGGGAGATTCTTTTGGAGCTTTGTTCAGACGATGCGGTAGGCAGATGGCGATTAATTCAGTAGACCACGAGTATTTTGGAATGAAATTCTCGAGTGTTGGGCTCCAACCACTGGAATGCTAAGGCGAGGTTTTAGGTATGGAATAAGGACCTTGAATAGTTGCAATGTTGGATGACGTGGCTTTTAGAGTGCTACGTGTTCAGCAAGATTGGAAAGTTAAGCTGCACAAGGACTTGGAAGACTGAATTTAACAGTAGTATTTGCACAGTTTCTGTGACTTTGCGTTGTTTGTGGTCATGGAGGAATTTGGTATAAAATTCGAGAGATTTTTGCTTGGAAGTTTATTTGATACGCTTTTGGGTAAAAATTCTTATAAATCACTGGTGTTCAACCCAAATGACCTTCGGGCCACTTCGGAAAAACATTATAATCTCGCGGGCTGCACATAAAAATATGTATCTTTATATCAGATTTGGAAACAAAAAAACATTTATTGGAGTGAAAATTTAAAACAGAATGAATTATTATTATTGTTTTCATAATTTTTCATGTATACCAGACATAGATAATATAATAATGCTTATATAATATAATAATACAATAATCAAATAATGTTTAAAATATTACAGTTCCCATTTTCTTTGAAAAATTACGTAGTAAGTTCCTATTGAATTGATCTTTCGTTACTCTCATTATTATTGAAATTTGATAGTGTTGCCATTCTCAAACGATTAAGTATATACATTGTCCTTATCTTAACCATTCCTAGAATATTTTTAAACTTTTAAAAACATCTTCTGACTGCCTCTCTTTGGGCACCCTAACAAAAAAGAGAAGGAGAAAACGAAAAGTCGCAAATAATAATAGAGAATCGTGTACCATCCATATAAGTAATGGATATGCATAATGCAATTCGAAATTTATTTTAGTAAAAGCAATTTACTATAGTAAAATTAAATGTAAATGTTTGATAAAATATACATCTATTTTAATCTAAAGGACATTATTTCTATTAACAAAAAGGATTTATTTTAAAACAAAAACAGGTAACTGGCAAATACATTGTATATATATATATATATATATATATATATATATATATATTATATATATATATATATATATAAATTCCCTCAAATAAATTTCAAAATGAAAAAACTTTAAAAATCTGATATTTAAAATTTTTTAAAAAAGAGTCGGCGGGCCGCAACTTACGTACTGCCGGGCCCCGTGTTAGACACCCCTGTTATAAATAATTGTGTTTAGATCTGTATACTAGACAAGTTACGAATACATCGAATATTTTTATCTAGAATAGGAGTTTTCACATAAAGAAAAATAATAATGTTTTGATGCAAAAATATTTGCGATGACACATACCTTGCAAATATTTTCAATTGCTAATCAAGAAAAAATGTTTTTGTATTTTATAGTCTATTTTTGGTTATGATATTAGTCTTAAAATTCTGAAAAAATAAATTAAGTATTTTCTTTCACAATGCATGTAATGATATGTTTTCAAATATTGGAAGGAAATAAATAATTGATTTCTAGAAAGTAAAATAAAAATACCAATATTTGAATAGCGTGGGTATTTGAGAAGCCATTTATTCAAGCAATTTTTAAATTTTTCGTCACGTATCACTCGTTTTGGCATGATGTACTTTATTATCCAAGAAATTTGTCAAAAATTTTGCCATATTAATGAAGTTCCGTAAAGTCTCAAAATGAGATTTAACTATGAAAGAGGAACAACACAAAAGAAAAACAGAGAAAGAAAGTCATATTTTTATTTTTATCTTCAAATCAAGATTTCGTATAATGAGAGAAAAATAAACTCGCTCAGATTTATCTTTTGTTATTTTCCCCCGGAATCCGTTCTTTGACTCACTTATTTCTCCACAAAATAAAATTCAGAGGATATACAATTATTATTTCTATAAAATCTATAAAACCTTTTTTTAAATGACTGATTGATAATTTATTAGCATCGGACTCAGAAATGACAGCAGAGTTATTGGCTACGGACCTCATAAGTTTGAATTTCGATACGCTTTGAAGCCGTACGTTCAAAAATACAGTCGAACTTCCATATTACGAACCTCTATATTGTGAATTTTTCTATATATTGAACTTTTTCCTGGAACCAAGAACATTTCACGATTTTCTTCGTAAAATAACCTCCCAATAGGGAAGTGCATTTTCCTTATAACGAACTTTTTCTCTTATGATTCGATTTTTTCTCCCTATTTTTAAAGTATTTCGGGATATTTCAAGTTATTTTCTCTTTTAACTCACTTTAAGGTGGTCATAAATCTTGAACTGTTTTTATTAGGTGCCTAACTCGCCGAGAGCAATAGAATTCTGGGTGTTTCATCCAAGAAATGCAACTTATAACCCCCACTGTCCAGTCCACCGGAAACATCTTCGATATCACCTTTCCCCCTCAGTTCAGTTGTCTCGTGTCCAGGTGTCCTTGAACTAGTCTCCGTTTGTTTGGAATGTTGATCAGTTGTACTGGTAACTTCGTTTCTTGTAGCTCGAAAATGTCAAAACGTAAGTGCTTGAGCATCAAAGAAAAAAATTTAATTCTTCAGGAAGTGGTTAAAGGCTTCAAAAGACTTTGCTTGCACTTTTTCTTCCTTTCTTTTCTTTTCTTTTTTCTTTTTTGGATATTTAAGATTTATAAAATAAATGTATATTAATTTACAAAAAGGTGTGAATAATTACTTTTTTTAATAAATGGTATTTATGAATTTAAAATTTTTTTTATGTGGTTTATCAAGAAAATTGATAGATGAACCTCTATATAACGAATTTTCGATATAGCGAACTTTTTTCGGGATTTAACGACTTCGTTACATAGAGGTTCGACTGTATTATATAATTTAGTTATTAAACATCAAGAATTAAATTTTCCATCATGAACATCTTAAAAAAACTCACCCAAATCTTTATCGATACCTAAACCATAAGAAAATATATAAACTTGCATTGAGAAATAAAAAACGTGTCAATTAACAAAGAATTGAAAGAATTAAAGATTACCTTATAAGGTATCAGCCTACTTTTATAATTCAATGTCAGACTGAAATTCGAAATTTTTTTTATCTTTGCCATTTTGTGTTGGAAAAAAAAGTCCAAGCGGCCAGGAAGAAAAAATTTAATAAAATAGAGAACATGCTAAAAGTGGTGAATTTTAAATATCTTGATATATCAAGCATTATTTTAGTAAAAATAAGAATCAAAAGTTAATGTTACTTTTTTTGTCGAAATATGTTACTTAAAACCTGTTATCTGAAAATATATATGTATTTCTTTCAAATGTTATATACATGTAATTCAAGGTATGGTAAAGGCAACGAACTAAAGATTTAGCTCTAACATCAAAAGTTTTTATTTTTTATTTTTAACAGTTTATTGTTGCGAACACGATGCGTTTTTATAAAAAATTTCGGTAAGAAAATGTGCAATTATCACTTTTGGTAACTGTAAATATATTTTAGATTTTAATAAACTGCCTTTATATTACTGTGTTAAACATGTTGTGTACAAAATAATTTAAGTATATGGCTTTGAATTCCATGTAGTGTGTTTTGAATTTCGGTATAACTTTAATCAAATTTAACCTAAATAACTCATTTTAGTAAATTTAAATGGCCGCGGTAGCCGAGTGGTCAAGATCGTGGCTGGCCTTGTCACGAGTACGAGCCCAGTACCACTAAAGACCCACCGTGTAGGGCAGCGATGCACGTTAAATCTGTCGAGAGCTGAAACGTCCTCCCGTTGGTGTGGTGTGGTAGTTAGGAGAGGGGGGTGCAAGCTCAGGTGTCACCGACGTCACTTGACCATGGTTCAAAATTACGTGGTCCGTCGCCAAATGCCTTCGTGTAGTTGAACAGTGTGACGTTAATATTCACTCAGTTAGTAAATGTAAATTGTTAAATAATTTCCTGATTGGTGTTTTTCATTAATTTAAGTCATAAACACCAACAAAATAACTTAAAATTACTAATATCATGATATTTAGAAAACTTGTCTGTGAACGTAGGCGGATCTCTTAATGTCTCTGATTAAAATAGCGATGACTTCAAAATTATTTAAAATGGTTTATAGATCTTAAAAATATCAAACCATTGTATGTGCTAATACTTTAAACTGCATATATACGTAGAGATATTTTTCACACTTAGAAAGGACAATTTTACATTAAAAATTATCTATATTCATCAATAATGTAATCAGTATATTATCTTAGGAATACATACGGTATATAGAAGCAAAACTGAATTATAGGTAATACTAATTCGTCTCTATTTTTATGAAAAAAATATTTTAAAGCCCAAACCTTGTCAAACAAAACAAATTCACCTGCCCTACCAATAGGTGTTCTAATAATCAGAAAAATGGAAAAAAGAAATGGTCCAATATAAATGCACTTTTATCTTAATCTGAAAGTCATGATCAGAATTAAGGTGTAAATAAAAAAATGACATATGTACAAGCAAACTACATAGAGTTCACAATCTTTGAACTCATTCCAAGCTTTGGTTATATCAAATAAATAATCCCAAAATTTATGGATTTTTCTTTTTGTTCTCTTCAAAAACATGATTATGCTTTGCTCGCTTTTAGAAATAAATTTTAACCCCCCCGAATGTGCGGTGCAATTATGAAGATAATGAAGTATAATTTCTTCATTGAAATAAGATTTTGCAAAAAATATTTAATGCTAGATGCTACTTAAAAATATTATATGTATTTTAGTTTTAATAATAACATTTTCTTAAATATAAAAAAATAATGAATGACAAAAACTTATTTATTATTACAGTATATTTTAGTTACCCAAAAATTTATCTATCAAAAACTCAAGTTATAGTTTTTAACTGTATTTATGTGATATGGTTTTCAATGAGCTATAATGCAGATATTTTTTAAATTAAAAATTCACATTAGAATTGTTACTCATTCTGTATACAATTAGAGTAAAAATATTATACCTGCATTTAAACTGTGTATCTCTTATAAAAGTGAAAGTCTGTGAATTCTTTGATAATTTCCAAGCTTATGTCAAGATTAAATTTATTCGAATTTTTGTCACTTTTTAAAATAACATTGTCGAAATTTTTAAGCGCATTATTTGGAATATAATTCTGACTATCGCTTCTATAAAGTACATCTATAATTAGCTAAGTTGAGGCATGATTTGATTTCTTACATGGGTCTAAATATGAATATAAGCATATTTAATTTTTTATATGTATTAAGCTTATTTTTTAAATATTTATTTTCCTATTCTTTTAAAAAAAAATTTCGTTTTAAGGTACCCGACTACGTTCAAATCGTGATTTAAAAGTTGTGAGTAATGGATTTTATGATATTTGGTGTTGCTTGGATTAGAATACATATATAAAATTGTCTTAAGAATATTATTAGAATAAAAAATTATTTTTTGATGCAATATTTTGGCATAAAAATCAACAGAATTAATTACCTATTTTCAAAACCTTCTTCTTTGATGAAAAATACTTCTATAATAAAAATATTTTGCATATATAAAGCAAAGATTTCTCCAGAGGGCTTAAACTAGGAATTTTGAAAAATTTACATTATTTTCAAAGTTACGACCAATTGAAATAAATATCGGTGTTTTTTTCTTAAAATTTCTCCACTCTGTTGTATTAAAATATGGATAAATCCATTTCTAAGTTATATATTTAAAAAATTCTAGTTCAGCCTCTGTACAGAGGTCTGAGCTATATACAGAAAAAATATTATTATAATGGAAGCCTTTTCCATAAAAGGAGAATGTTTTGAAAATAGGTAATTCTATGTTCATTTTTTGCCAAAATATTGCATTAAAATAATTTTTTATTCTAATAATAATTCTTAAAACAATTTTATACATGTATTCTAATCTGAAGGACACCAAATATCATAAAAATTATCAATTTATAGGTTTTAGCAAAATAATTGTTCCGAATGTAGTCGGTTACCTTAAGACCAAAAATTGTTGCACAAAATAAACGAATTCTTTCTTCGAAGTTCCTTTACCAGAAAATTCGAAACGCAAAGCTTTTTCAAATGTTCATATGTATTGGAAATGTGCATGGAATAAAAAGAAATCACCATCTATTCATATGAAATTTCATTTGTTATCATACTTTAACGACAAAAAGACTTCCACACGCAAGGTCTTCAACAAATAAAGCTCAACTCTGAAAAGAGAAAAGAACGGGATAAAAAATAAATAAAAATAAAAAAATCAATTTCACGAGACATCGTTATATTTTTTCGCCCATCGATACGACTTTGTTTTGCTGTATGTGTATCATTTACTTGAGAAGACAAGTATAAAAGGTTTCAGTGAGTGTTTACCCCACCATCATTAAACCAAAACCTGCAGAGACTCAAAGCCCAAGGCGTTTTGGTTGGTAATATTAGACATCTTTCATTCTACGCCTATTATTACCATCATCATTTTTATCCCATCATAGCTCCCTCCTCCCTACAAAAAGATCGGCTGCATGGAAATACTTTTATCCCATTACACATTTCACCATCAAAGAAACAGTATCAGCGGTATTTTTATACCTTGTCAATACAAAAGAGTTGCCCAAGACCACATAATAGATTTTTGCTTTCCTATAAACATTTTCACGCATTATATGGAGCGCAGAAGGTGAAATCTTTTCTTTACGATTTTACCTCTAGAATCTTTTCACTGTTTTGTTGGGTGAATGAAATTCA